>CAUYSK010084782.1:0-27444 GCA_963575035.1 Avahi laniger
ATAAATATATAATATAATAAATTTAAATAAAAATTATTTAAATAAATAATTTATTTAAATAAATTAATTAATTAAATAAATATATAATATATATAAACATATATATTTTATATATATGTTTATATATATATTTAATATAATGTTTATGCCATGTACTTTCCCCTAAATGTGATTTTATTAATTCATCCATGCGCCCATGGTATTCTTAGATCAATGAAAAGCAAATGTAAGTGCACTTTCTTGAATAGCACGCTAGCAGCAGTGAACAGAGTCATGGACGTGAAATGTTTCAAAAGGAGTTTTGCATGAAGGATGCTGAATACGCTGTTGCCAGTGCTTACAACACATCGACTAAAGACAGATGTGCATGCCTGACACAACCCCTGTCCTGCAACTATATTCAGGGATGGTGATGAACAAGGTGATGACTTTGAATGATTTCCTATGGCAAGTGAGAAAAAAATGATGTCTGACTTCCTTACATATGCAAAAAAAAATATGTCTTCAGAATCTGTCAGTAAGCTAGAAGAAGTGGATATTGAAAAAGTTGTTAACACTGCAGAAAAAGTGCCTATAGACAATATGGCAAAAATGTGTGATGGGCAGTGTGCATTTATAGCAGAGCAAGAAATCCTGTCAGTTTATAAAATCAAAGAGAGTCTTCTAAGACAAAAAATGTTATTCACGTGGGAGATGACTCTGAAGAAAACATTTTAAAAAGCCACCTAGCAGAATATTTCCTCATCTCTAGAGGACCCACTTGCTGGTCCCTCAACTGCTTCTAATATTTCTTTTCACCTAAGAAAAAATAAAATACAATGTCTAGTAACCTTTTAATCAAAACATAGCATCGTAAGTGGGGACTAAAAGCCTGTGGTTGGTTGTTGTTGTTTATCATCCTATGCAGGTATTCTGGTGATGGTACTGAGTTACTTAGTTACCCTGAACACATTGTTGTTTCACTGTATCAGTGGTAAGTCATATTTTCTACTGTTAAGTACTTATGTGTGAATAAGTAAAAGAAAGGGATTCCTGATCAGTAGCATATAAATTCAAAGTCAGAAATGATGGTGATGTCAAACAACTAGGCTGTCCACATGGGTGCCTTAGATAGTGACACATTTGCTTTCTGATGTTTCAGTATACACAAACTTTGTTTCATGCACAAAATGATTTAAAATACTTCCCAGCCTATATGTTTAAAGTGTGTATGAAACATAAATAAATTTTGTGTGTAGACTCGGGTCCCATTGCCAAGATATCTCAGCATATATACACAAATATTCCAAAATCTGAAAAAATCCAAAATCCAAAACACTTCTGGTTCCTAACATTTTGGATAAGAGATACTCAACTTGTACTAGCTTCACTCCCCACCAGAAATGCCAAAGAAGTTATCACACACTTCTTTAGAACACACACACACACACACACACACACACACACACACACACACAAACATAAAAGTATAGCCATTGCGCTCTCTCAAAGACCTTATGGTCTAGTTACAAAGAACTTGTTTAGATGATCTATATAGAGAGCTAAACTTGATGTGAATTATAAGAAAACATTTGTCCAAGTTCTCTGTGACTCGCTCATACAATAAATTTTGGGAATATCAGTATTTGTGGGCCAAGAAGGATAAATACAATTCACAGATAATGCGGTCAACTGATATTGATGATCATGTTGTTTATAAAGTATGAAAAGGTAGGATCGATAATCATAACTGCATGTTTTAAAGTGTAGGTTTTGCTATTATCCAGGTATGGTGAGGCCTACAGATCAGGAGATGGCTGCCATTGAAAAGACAGTCTGTTACTCACAGATCCCCAGAGAAGGGGATATGCCACACCCTGAGGGGCCACAAGCCGAAAATCCAGTGTCAATCAGGAGGCAGAGGAGCGAGAGGAAAATATGGGCAAGACCCTTTACTGTGGTGTCGTGAGAAGGAACAGTTGAGACTGGGTAAACAGATTCAGGGTGGGCTAGTGTGAATAATTTCAGGAGTCTGAGGCAGAGGGGCTGTACCTTCCCCTGGGGTGATCAGGACAGGTGGATAAGGGCCTGGAGTATGAGAGCCCTATGAAGGAGGTGGTTGGGGTTTGGGCTCTGGATTGGTTGGTTTGCTTATGAAAGGCGTGCTGAAAGGAGAGATGTTTGTTCTCTCTAGGAATTAACTAACCCTGGGAGGAGCAGTCAGGAAGGTCCCAAAATGTCAAAGCATATCAGAAAAAAAAAAAGGCACAGTGAATACACTGTGTTCACCTATTCCAAATTGGTAGTGTTAATAATGTCTGAACTGGCCATAGGTTTAGATTTGAATTATGACTCCAGAACCCACAGTGAGGTAGTGAGACCTGGCAAACTATTAAAAAATTGGAGTTCAAAAACAGTGGATTCTCAGTTTTAGGCTTGCTGACGGATTCAGCACACCTCAGTGTTATTTCTAAAGGTGAAAATGAACATGAGCTATAATAATAGAAAGGTAATATAGAAAGACAATGCAATAACCCTCCGACCATGCTTGGCATCTGTCAGACTGTTATTTAACTGTTGCTTTTGCCTGTTTTACAGCTTTACTGACTCTGCTCCCCAACCCAGAGGGGGATGGAAAATCTCTCAATTGCCAAAAACCAAACAAAGACAGGCTGGGAAAATTGACCTGCCATTCATTATCTGTTAGAATGAGGAAGATAGTTGACAAAACTGTCATCATTTTCATAACAGAGTTAAAACCACATTTGAGAATGCTTGAAGTGGTCAAATATTCACACACCACATTCTTCCTTCCTTTGCTGAGACCAAACACCCTTCTCCTCATTCCCATTGCTTTCACCTAATGGTCTCGAAATGGCAATTTAGGGAGAAAGTACACTTCCTCATTGTGACCACAGTAGTAGAAGTCTGTTCATTGATAACTGAAAGTGTTCTCTCTCTCTCTGAAATATTCCTTGCAGCAGTTCACAATCTACACTGTTGAATAATAGTCATCTCCTTTTTCATCTCCCACCCTCTTGTTTTTTTTTCTTCTCAGTGTATTTACAGTTCCCCTCAGTTGGTCTGGCAGGGTCAGGTCCTTCCCGGCATTCCTGACCACTCCACCAATGTACAGAGCTGCTTCTGCCTCCCTGCTGTTAAAGCTGAAGACGTGAAGTTGCCAACCTGCATGCATCTCAGAATCATCTCACGAAGGATAATGTCTTTGATGAGCAAACTGGTCAATGCACAGGCAGAGTCACACCTTGAGTCTACACACCACACCATGCTGACTCCAATACTCTGCTGCATTTCTCCTGGAAGAGAGATATGTATCTTAACCAATACATTAATTAAACAAATAAAGGACTTGTGTGTCAAGTCTCATTTTGGGTCTTGTGGAGTGTATTAAGAGGCAAAGAACCTGATCAACATTCAACGTGTTATTTAATTTTAGAAACAACAAATTCATACCCATGAAAAGTTAGCAATATATAAGACATCAGTGCAAAAGAAGCCCCAAGGCAGTTTTTAATTAATTTCCAATTAAGAAGAACATACAACACTTACGGGCACAGCGGTCTGGGCAGGTGCCATGGAGGAGGCAGGATATGAGCTAGGTATTTAAAAATGGGTAGAATTTGAGGAGGAGAAACCAGATTTGGGGCATGGAGTGAGGGGAGAGAACAAGGTAGGCAAGCAATAAGACAGGGCTAGGAGGAAGGTCCTGGTTGTTTGTCAGGTTTCTGGATGAAATGGGGAGAAAGAGGTTAGAAAGCGACATTATAAAAGTGGGGTTTGAGAAGATTTATTTTATGATACCAAAATCTCCAGTATACACGGAACTAATCCACCATGTTCCGTATTCCCAGCTTTCCCTCTCTGTTCATTTCCCAAAGGGACAGGATCCCCAGATATCTAAACTGTCATCCCTAAAACAATTTGTGTCTCTTTTCCCTCTAACCCTGGCTCCACCCCTTTTCCTTGTCTTCAACAGCACCCTCAGAAGTTTCATGAGGAGAAAATTCCTTCTATCCTCACCGTCTTTAGCAGATGTTCCCTCTATTTCCTTGTTTCCTTGAAGACTGCTTCCTCTGCCATCTTCTCCAGTGGGTGCTGTAGCTTCTGTGTCACTCCCACCCTGCCGCCTCTTGAATTTCAAGTTGGGAGGGGTAACAGGTGTTGTCCCTACAAAGGCCTTCCAAGACAACCACTCAAAATTGACCCTCTTGTTAAAATGTGTAGACAGATGAAGCATGCACACATACACACCTTGCACCTGGAGCTTATGCCATCAGCCCATTAGCCATAACCCCCCTACACTCCTCACTGTTGTCACCAACAGACCTGCCAGGCCCCTCCCTCATTCACCAAAGATATTGTTGTTGGCTCAGTCTCCACCTTCATCCCAATTCCTGCCTTTACTCTGGTTGAATTCAATATCTTGTCATTTTCCTGCGAACATTCATTCAGTGTTTCCCACTGCTCTTGGTTCTGAACATGGTCTACACAGCCAGCAGGATTGGCGCCCCTCTCAAACTTGACAGTAATCACACCCTGAGCAAACTCTATGTACTAGATCATGCTGGCCTTCTTTCAGTTCCTGGAAGATTCCAGATCCATTCCCACTTCAGGATCTCATGGGTACTGGGCTCCCTTCCTAGAACACTTAGACTCCTCCTAGCTCCCAAAGCCTCCTACCCTCTTCCTCTCACAACCCTACTTCCTACTAATTCCATCTCACCCTGCAGCTCTCATTCCAAATGACATATTCACAGGTTAAACGTTTCCACACTAAACTCACCCTCAACCCATCCAGATTAGAGTTAAGCAGTGATTCTGAACTGAGGGGACAATTTGGCACCCCAGGGAATATTTATCAATGTCTGGAGACACTTTTGTTTGCCACAACTGGGTAGTGTCACCAGCACGTAGTGGGCAGAGGCCAAGGATGCTGCGAAACATCCTGCAGTGCACAGAGTACAGCCCCCCACAACATAGAATTATCCAGCAAATGCCAATAGCGGTGAAGGTGACAAACTCCACATTAGATCAGAGTAGCACCCTGTACATTCTGTTGCAGTACTCATCACACTGATGGTATTATTTATTTAATGTCTATCTTTCATATCCATCATTAAATCATGAGTTCACAGCATCGTGCGGTGGTGACCAATGTCCATTTATGGGCAGGGGGACAGAAGAGAAATTGGCATGAAAAGGGAATGGGGAGAAGAATATCAGTTGGGAAACTTTCAATAATTCAATAATGAGAAAAGTTTGGACTAGAAGCTATAAGTAAAAATGATGAGGGTAAGAGGCAGGAAAAATATATTTTAAGAAAGAAACAAAAGAATATATCAATAATTAGATATGAGTAATAAAAAAGAAGTATCAGAAAAAAATATTGAGAAAAGCAGTTTTAAATGAAACTAATATAAGCTGTTTTATTTTTAAGTGTATTATCTATGATCCTTTTATGTAAAATTTGACACAGTTTAAAAGCAAAGACATATAAAATAGCGTTAAATTAAGACCCAAAGATTAAGTGTCAAATAATGGGAGCAATTGAAAGATGGATTGCCCTTAACCAACAATCTAAGAGAAAGATAAGGGCTGCAACTGCATATGAAATACAAACCTGAGCTTTCTGAAAGCCAAAGCACAAAGCAAAACATAAACATTATTAGTCTCCATCTTTGATGTGCTTTCCACCACAAGTCATGCCATTTTCTTCAGAGTTATTTTGTTATTAATATTCTTAATTTTTGTGTTTCTTATATGGGAAGACAAATTTTCCTGGAACTTAAATCTGAAGAGTATGTATTCAAATGATTTTTAAGAACATTAAGTTACAGTGCAAACTGTTTTCAATAGTAATTTTATGGAGGTGCACAGATATCTCTGATGTGACCCTTTTTATATAGGTCCGTGATTGATCAGAACAATCATAACCCAGTGATGACAGGCATACAGCAGTCATCTTGGCTGCAGGAGGGGCTGCTGGGCTGTATGTATGCAAGGCACAGGGGTTGATTATAAACTATGTACATGTGCTTCTGCTTCAGCCCCCCAGCCCTCCTGATTATTAGATTCACTCACAGAGCCAGTGAGACAGTTTTCATTCATTGGCTAAGTGTATTGTCACTAGATAGATTGTGTAGGAGAATTAAAAGGAAGAGTTAGCAGTGGGGGCGGGGGAAATAAGTTGAGAGCATGTGGAGTGGGTGGTAGTACAGAGAATTCTCTTTCCACCAGCTTGTACAGTTCTCAACAGATGTTTTCTTAATAAACTCAGATGTGATTTTTTTGATTTGCCTCTGGATTTTAAATGACATTGGCTATAATCTAATGGTGATGTCACTGATGAATATTTATCCCCTTCCCCTATTTCTGCAAAAGTTTATGACATTACTTGATCTAAAGAAGAAATTAAAACTATTAGGAAGAATAATTATGAAAATAAAGTTGTAGATCAAGCTATGATGCAACAGAAAGCAAGTATCTTAGAAATTTCTACCCCATGACAATATACGACATAAGCAGATCCATGTTTCCAAAGGGCCATCAACGCTGTGGTGACCTGATTTTTATCATTAATCAGGCCATCTGAACATCGCGGTAATCTCTTGAAAACAACCTATAATGAGTTCTCACCGTACATTAATGTGGGTTTGGGATTTTTCCTTTATAAAGTCTCTAAACTTACAGTATTCCAGTTCTATAATCTGAGTATTGGCTGGCATATTGCTGACATTTAGAAAAAATGCAACTGTTAAATATCATGTGTGATTTTTCAAATCACACATTTGAGGGATGGTTTGCATAATGTCCTAAAGAGGACATTCTTGGGAAAAATGAAGTGCTCTTTCTTCATAACTATCATAGCTAATAAAATTCTAAGCCAGGGAGATGGTTTTCACTGGTTAAGTGCATCGTCACTAGATATCTTGTTGGAGAATCTTAAGAGAAAGGGTTGGGGGAAGGGGTGGATTGGGAGGATGTGTGGGAGTGTACAGTCCTCAGCAGATATTTTCTTATTAAACTCAGATGTTATTTTTCTAATTTGCCTCAGGATTTTTAATGACATTTACTCCAAACACAACATTTAATAGCTCTGTGAAAATAATAATAAAATTGAACAGAAGGCAAGAATTTAGTACAAAAACTTGGATTTAAATTTATTTTCCCAGTCCCCTTTTCCCCTTTCCCCTTTTGTGTTTTGCCATTGACAATAATTCCAGTGTCTCAACAATGAGAACCTCGGAGATAAGTCAAAATATAAATGATCTATATTTATTTGGGTAACTGTTGGAGGAAAGACAACATCTCATTTGAAGTTCATTATTAATAGAGATTAGATCTAAACCTTCCCCATAAAATTGATTCATGTGGACTAATCTGGCTTCCAAAATCAGCTTGGCAAATTTATGACACAATTGTTTGAAAGTAGAAACACAATTTATTGAAACATTTCATTTTAACCCTGGGTTGGAGTCACACAGCATTGTGTGCTAATTACTTATTAGTAAGCAACAAAAACAAATACATCTCAAGAAATTAGGCATTGTAGTTTATGGCCTGTCTGTCTGTTACTTAAATTTCCTGTTTTCAGGACAGACCTAGGCATTCTCTGTGGCTCCCGTGTTCTCCTACCTCTTGACAATTAGCCTCTGAGGACTGGGGTTACCTGCTAGGGTCCCCCTCCCAAGCGACCCTTTTTCAAATTGTGTCGCATGTTCCAAATGACAACACCCTTCTTTCTTACCCTCCAGAAGAACTCCTGAGCTTGAATGCACTGGCCAACACACCTTCATGCTTCATGGTGCTACTTATTTCACTATGTTGTCATTGCTTTGGTAGCCATGCGCTTCTTTAGACTATGAGGTATTTGAGGGATCATACCCTTGTATCCCCAATTTTATATAATACTTGGCACATCAAAAAGGCTCATTATTATGGAAGAAAGAAAGATGATAAGGAAAGAAAGAAGGAAGTAAGGGAGAGAGAAAGGGAGAAAGAGAGGAGGAGAAGACGAAAGAAAAAGAACTGAGGAATGAAGAAATAAAGGAAGGAAAGATTCTAAGGGAAATGCAATTCTACATAAGTATTTATTAAAATTAAAAAAATTGTAGCCAACCTTAAAAGAACGAAACCTCATGGAATTTCTGTATTTTCAAAAGACATTTAGTAAAACAAAAGATAAATGCTTAAAGGTGAAATTCCAGGTTCTCTATCACACTGATAGAACAAAGACTCAGAGTCAGAACAAGACTCAAAGCCTCTTAAATCACTCCAAATTTAGATCCTGAGGTCGATGGGTCTGAGTTAATGCAACCTTCCCTACGCTCCCTATTCATACCTGTTTGCAATGGAGTTTTCAAAGGCTTAGAGAAGGGGAGATTAAGGGTGTTGATCATCACACAGAGAATGAACCAGCCAAGTCCTGAATGAAAGTAACAAGAAGATGTGCAAGTGAATATTGGAAAGTCCAACTGCAAATCAAGTTCTGAATGTGCTGACTTTAAGTTCTCCAACAATGTTCAGCTACCCTCGTTTCCATATTTTCCTTCTCACACAGTCTCAGAGCTTCTATCCTCTGTCTTGAAGATAAGATTTCCTCTTGTGCTTTCAATCCCAACTCATCTCTTCTCCACGAATGCTTTTTTTCCTTCAATTAACACTTGAGGAAAACTCTTTAACATTTTCAGCCTCCTTCTCTAATCCAGCCTTTCCTTCTGCCTTCAATCATTTTCACATCTCTTCCATCTAAAATTGTAAGCATACAAGGAGTGCAATGCAGCTGTCCCTCCTAACAATTCACTCATCTCTCTAATTCACTTCATTTTTACAAACCATTCCTTGTAATCTCTTATTGATCCCCTCAGATCTATTACAACCGATTTATGAAGTTATCTATAATTCCAAACAAATTCAAACACTTCACTTGCATAACACTTTACAGGTTTGGCCATTCTCTTTTACCATTGTCTTGGCTTTACTTGCATTATATTTTGTTTCTCCTTCCTTGCTAACCAATAAATTTTTTGGTCCTCTTCTTCTCTTCTTCCTCTACTCCCTTTATTTATTTCTTTTTTGTTTGTTTGTTTTAGAGACAGGGTTACTCTCTGGCATCAGGTTGCAGGTTGGAGTGCAATGGCCCAGTCATTCCTCAAACTCCTGGACTCAAGTGATCCTCCTGCCTCAGCTTCCCAAGTAGCTGGGACTATAGACATGTGCCACCACACCATGCCGCTCTACTCTCTTAACAGAAAGGATAATCCTCAGGCCTCTGTTTTTCTTTCTGTATAATTTCCTCTACATCTCCAACATCAATCTTTTGCCCAGCCCTTAATGTATATATATTTTGAGTTGCAGGCTCACTTGTTTTATCGATTTGGAGAGCTGGGAGGGGAGTGGGGTGAAGCTAAGGAAAAGAAGGTCAAGTGATGTGTCATGAATGAAAGAGTCATTTATGTCTTTATACTTTACATGGAATTGACACTGATAATGTCTCTTGTTCTATATGAAATGCCATATGAGACATAATGTTATAAAACATTAATGAAATCTATGTATTTATTTACATAACATGGATGTGAGAATATTAGATGCCCCTCAAAAGTTTTTCATTTTGGGTACCCAAGTCATCACTGACTCCTCCTCTTCAAAGTCAAGAAACTCTATTGAATTTTCCCTTCAACATGCATCAGGATTTTCTATTTTTACTCTCCACACTTTATGTGGGGATTTCATTCCCCATTGCTTTGACTATGTCAACAGCTTCCTCTTTTGTGTCCCTTTTTCCTGTCTTTCCATCCCCCATCCAGCCTCAGATACAGTAACTATTTTATCTTTCTTAGAGAGATGCTTATTATGTTTTGCCCCATCTTAAGAACTGAAAATGATCTATCCCCAATTCTAAGCTAGAGTTTTTCCAAAGTAATTTTATTTACAATTTGAGGAACAAAATCTGTAGATAAAAGAGAATGTCTTAAAACATTTGACAAAATCTTTCAAAGGAAACTTATAGATAAAGCGAAAAAATGTAAGCTAAGTGTTGGCAGAGTGTTGGCTGACTGAAGAGAGAATGTGCTTCAGGGCTTGTGTCTGGCCTTGTCCTATTCCATGTGTTTTTTAGTGATTCATACAGAGACAAAAGCATGCTTATAAAACCTTTAAGAGACCAATATTTTGGAGCTCTACATCAACAGGACAGAAATTTAAAACATTCTCACTAGGCATAAAAATATGACATGAAGTTTTATGAGGATGAAGTTAATTTTACTTACAATAAAGGAAAATCCATTGTACAAGTTTAGAAAGAAGGAGTGTGACTTAAAAACAGGTTTGTGAGAATATAAAAGATTTTAGTTGACAATGAACAAAATATTAATGTAGACCAATAACACAATCTAAATAATGAAATCTAAGGCTACCCTAATAGAATATTAATTTTTATGCATAAGACACACAAAACTAATCTGATGGTCTCTAAATTAAGAGGTGAGGACTAGCCTATTGTTATTGTAATGAAAGAGCACTGATAGTGATTTTTCATCTACTAATGAATGAAAAATATCTCAATCTCCTGATGGCATCTTTCTTATTTACCCCTATTTCAGCTCGTGACTCTCACTAGAAGTTCAATACATGTTACTTGGATAAATAAATAAATAGAGAAATGGTGACAGAGTGACAGACATAAAGCTAATGAGAACATCATTTACATGTCTCATGGAAATTGAAAATATTTAAATATTTTATACATGTGTGTATATAATGAATGTGTATTTGTACAATAAAGAAGATATTGATCTTTTTCAAAAATATTACAAAGTTAGGCAACTGCAGTTGACATGTTTAAGAAAAATTTCTAAGGCAATTGAGAAAACATGAAAATAATAATGAGCAAGGCATGAGTCTATCTATTTTGGCCAAAGTTATAAATTTTATTCTGAAAAATATATTTCAGTGTAACTGAAGCTGATAAGGGCTATTTTGCCAAGTACCTAAAAACCTGACCTTTAATAAAGCCAAACAAAATGAAATAGTGTAGCCTGGTAGATCAACTACAAAGCTGCATAGGAATAATCATGTGGCTTTGGATTCTACATCCTCCCACTGAAGGTGCACTTTCTGATTTCCCTCTAAGGGCAAAAGGGTAGAGTCTCTCATTAAAAAGAGTACTGAGTTGTATAGAACAGTACTTTCTGAATAACATTTATCATCATTGATAATGTGAGAAGTTGAAGCAAATCAAATCAACAGGTATTTATTAACTGCTTGAAGTTCTCTACCTTCAAATAAAAGATTTGGTATTTTCAAAGTATGGTGAAAAAATGAGAAAATGTACTACATCAGGGAAATGCTTCTGAGCTAGTTAGCCTCCAGCGAAGTATACTCCAAAGTATATGCCAAAAAGTGGAACTACCAAAGAAAAGGACCTGTTTTGGCAGAAATTTTGTGAGTACTATGAAACAAAGGTTTATTAAAGAATAACTTGTCAGTAATGATAGGTATAGCTCTTCGCTTCCAACCGTCAGAGATGATAAGTGAGCTCTTTAAATTCATGTACCAGCACTGGTCATTGGTAGTAGCTTCTAAAATTACAATGCTGAGGAAGATTCTAAAGCTGAGTCTAAATTTATCTGAAAAAAAGTGCCACAATCAGTAGTGGTCATGACTGGTATTAATGGCAAATCAACAGCATATTTGCTCATAGTAGTTCTAAACCTGTAACATGCTGGTAAGTAGTGAAATCAACAAACATTCAAACATCCAAAGAGACCTTCTCTAACTTTTGACAACCAGGCTAACCCTGGTTTAAAAAAATGAAAAATAAAACTTATGAGGAAGGATTTGACCTGCATCTATTTATAATGCTTTCACTTGAAACGTTTTCTCCCTTCCCACCTCCACCACCGATACCTGCTGGCTGACATCTCTGACTTCCAGTAACTCACCTAGATATCTTTTGGACTGTGAATTATGTTCCTAAAGTTTCCCACTAGCCTTCACTCAAATGGGTCTATCTCACGTGATCTATTAACCCTGTGAAAGTTATCTCTAAGATGAGAGCTAGGTAATCCAATCACCTTAAGCCTTACCTGAATTTAAAGAGTACTTATCTTCATGGCATTCCCAGAATGCCTTTCTCCTAAATAATGTTTTTATCTTTTCAGAGATTATGATTTCCCCAGCCTGCTCTTCCCAATCTTAGTATTTCACCCAAAGAAGTCAATCTAATAGAGGGACTATAGAAGTATTTCAGGGCAAGAAAAGTCTTAGAATATTTCCCTTTTCCTACCTACATCTTTTCAACTATACTTCTACTACCCCCACAGACTTCCCAAATGAAATGATCCATACATTAACTGGAATGCCATAGGTGTACCATAACATTGCTTCTCTTGCCTGGATCTACATACATGTTGTTCTTATAACTAATGTGGGACGATTATAAAGATTGTGTCAATGAAGGAGGCCAAGCAAGGAGAGTTCCATCTGAGAAGGTACTATTTGTTGCTTCAGTTTAAAGGTCAAGTTTTAATGTAGACAGAGGACCCATGATATTATTCAAAAATGCTTCTGATATATATGCTTGCTTTGTGAACCCATGTATAACACATAAACTCAAGAAGAGACAGCTTCAGTTTTCTTTACCACAAAAAGAAATGACACCAACATACCTATTGTTTTATACATCTCAAGAGACACATCTCAAAACATCTACTGATTGATCTTCATGGTCATCAGGATCCCTTCCAAGGACAAACACCACCACTCTGGCTACCCTGGGAATAGACATGGTAGTACCCTAAGCCAGTTCCCTGACATTGCTTCTCTGAAAACCAGTTCATTGAAAAACAATTTGCTATGTTTACCAGCTTTACTGATTCATCAGACATGTTTAAGAATATTATTTTTAAATATATTCAAAGAATTGAGTATAAATTTCTTGTGAATATACACACACACACACATTCTTGAAAATTAATTTAATATGTTCAGGAAAAATATATCTTAAAACAACTTTTTATGAATTGAATAAATATGTTAAGTTTGATGAATTCGTCATTTGTCATTTAATCCTTTTTTAAATGGGTTTTTGATAAAAATTGGCTTTTGTCAAATTTATTTTGGGTAGACCAACTTGCTTCCATATAGTAGAGACCATTCTGTCAAATATGATGGACTACTATAAAAACAAAATTTATTTAATAGAGTAGTGGTCTCAACCAAGGAAGATCATGTTCCCTGGTGACATTTTTGGTTACCACAACTGGAAGTGTGGGAAGTTCTAAAGCCATCTAGTGGGTAAGGCCAGGGATATTTCTGACCTCTTACAATGCATAGGACACACCCTTGCCCAATCAAAGAATTATCCAACACAATATAACAGTAGTGTCTCAGTTGATAACCCCTGGAAAAAAAAAAAAGACATCTTCCTCTAAATCTCTCCTACATCTTTCCAACATGTCTCTGCATCACCTTGGTGTGGGTCTCCCTACCACACAACCTTAAAATAAAATGATTTTATTTCAATTAACTGGTTTTTGAGACTATTAAGTACTTGGCACTAGGCAATGAGTAGAGAATAGGTGCTGAGCAACTGTGTTTTGTACATGGGATCGACAGTATCAAATAGCTTGGAAACACCTGCCACAAGAGAAGCATTCCTATAGCCATAGCCAACGCTGTTGCAAGCTAGGATTCTCTGGGACAGATTTCCAGTTCCCTCTGGCTATTTGTGGCTCTCTGGACACATACATGTGTGTTTATTGGATGTGAGAGGGAGCTAGGTGTCTCCTTCTATACTCACCACCACCACTACCACCAATGTGTCATTTACATACGGATCTCCCAAAATAGGACCTGGCAATGAACTGGAAGTGGCTCATTTTCTCTCCTCTCCTTTCCCTTTTCTCTTTTCCTTTTTCATTTCCCTTTCCCTACAAAGTACATCATTCCTTTCAAAAAAAGGAATATCAGGCTACACAAGAGCTTACAGATTATTCTAGCAAAAACACAGACCCAAAAACATAAGGGGGAAAACCAAATAGAACATGTAATTACTGTGAATACAATGTTGAACTATTTAAACAAGTCCTGAAGTCCAAGAAAGAAAGTGACTACTTAGAAAGGAAGCACGTCCCAACTCCCAAAGGCAAGAGTGTGCCCTAACCCCTGATCCCAGAAGAGTCTTCCACAGAGTTTGTTCAGAAGGTCTGGCTGCTGGGGTTGGAAGAAGCCACACAGTCCATGGCCTCCAGAGACCAGCTTGTCAATTTCTTCCTGTTTCTTACCAGGACCACACCAACCGAAAGTAGCCAGAGGAAACGAAGTTTGCTGGTACCTTGGGAGCAATTTTTTCACTTCCCAGTACTGAAAGCAAAACTCCAGGAGTGGAAACAGAAAGATGATTTTATGGTATTGGTGAACGGAACAAATGGCTTGATTGACTAGGAGGAAGTCTAATGCCTTCCTTTGTAGGGTCTAGCTACTCCAGAACACCAGCTAGGATTTCCTAAGCTTGGATTTCAAGATTAAAAGAGAAAGGGCCAAACAAGTGTGCGATAAATCAGTTGAGCAAGACAGGAGAGAGTGATGTTATTCTGACCTGACTCCAGCCTGTCTGAATGGAGGAACAGAGAATGAAGCAAATGTCAGAGTTGGAAAAGACTTCAAAAGTTATCTAAATCTAAGCTCCACATTTTGGATATGAGAAAATAGATATCCAGAGGCTAGGACATTCATGTGTTGTCACATACTAGTGAAAGCAATAACTAAGCCTCCTCACTTCCAAACTGGTGTCCTTTTGACCCCATCACCATTTTTGAGCAAATAGCCTATATCTCATGTGCTGTCAACTAAGTTACCTCCTCTTTTTCTGTCATGGTTGTTTCATAGGGTTGAAAATATTTGGGACCTAACATGTGACAGTGCACAGATGTAACATAAAGTAAGAGATATTAGCAAATTATATATGCAATTTACTGAACAATACTCTGTAAAAACAAGTCTAAGTTATTAACCTTATGAAAAACTTCTGGGAATTTAACATACAAATGTTTCTGACTTTTTATGGGCCAGTCTTCAAATTAGTGCACTAATCATCATCAGTACATGATGTTGGTGCTTCAAACCAAGAAAAAGAAATTGAAAAAAATGCAATATTGTGATATGAACTCTACAAACCTAATGTGCCCATATGGAACCTATTGTTTAGTTGGGCAATTGATAGTGATTGCAACATCTAGAATATTATGAGGACATGATTAAAACTGGGCTAAGCATAGACAGTCAGAATTGAGCCAAAGCCTTGAATGCATAGTCATATTATCTTTCTTTAATAAGACTCATGAGATTATCTCCAGACTAACACCACATGTTCTCCTGGGCATGATAAAGAGTCAACTGCTCTCTTTTCCGAATTTCATTCTGGTCTATGAACAATAAGTTAAAATTAAAATGGCTCCCCAAATTTTCAGCTGTCCTACTAATACCTTCTAATGCCATTTCTATCCCCTTTAAGGCAACCAAAAATGAGTAGTCTAACTTATAACTAAATGTGTTTGCTGAATTTGTTCGAAGTCAAAATTCCTACAAAAATCTCAAAGAAAGAAGTAACAAAAGAGCTACAAATATTCTCCAATATGCTTTAAAATATTAATTAGTTTGTTTCCTTTTTGCTCTAAAAAGTGATCAATTTACCTGTATGTCTTAATTAATGTGACAATTTTTAATTTTTTTATTTTGTTTTATTGACATATAATATATGCACATATTTTTGGAGTACATGATAATTTAATACATTCATATAATTTGTAAGGATCAAATCAGTGTAATTGGAATATCTGTCACCTCAAATATTTGTCTTTTCTTTATGCTAGAAACATTTGAATTATTCTCTTCTAGCTATTTTGAAATATATAATACAATAAATTATTGTAAACTACAGCCACTCTACTAGTCTATAAAACTCAAGGTCTTATTTCTTCTATCAAACTATATATTTCTACCCATAATCAGTATCTCTTCATTGTCCCCTCCTCCTACCCTTCCCAACCTCTGGTAAACACCAATCTACTCTCTATCTTCATGAGATCCACCTTTTTTAGCCCCCAAATATGAATGATAAGATGAGATATTTTTCTGGGCATGGCTTATTTCACTGAATATAATGACTTTCTTCCATGCTGTTGCAAATGACAGAATTTATTCATTTTTTTATGGCCAATTAATATTCTACTGTGTATATATACCACATTTTCTTTATTCATCCACTTATGGGCATTTAGGTTGATTCCATATTTTGGCTTTTGCGAATAGTGCTACAATAAACATTGACGTGAAGATATCTCTTCAATATATTGATTTCCTTTCTTTTGGATATATACCCAGTATTGGAATGTCTGAATCATAGTTCTGTTTTTAGCTTTTGGGAAACTTTTATATAGTTTTCTGTAATATTAGTTTACATTTCCACTAGCAGTGTACAAGGGTTCCTTTCTCCACATCCTTACCAGCCTCCATTATTCCCTCTTTTTTATAAAAGCCATTTTAACTGGGGTGAGATTATATTTCAAGGTGGTTTTAATTCACATTTGTCTGATGATTATTGATGCTAAGCATTTTTATATACCTGTTGTTCATTTATATGTCTTCTTTTGAAAAATGTCTATTCAGATATTTTGCTCAGTTTTTAATTGGATTTTTTGGCTTTTTTCTATTGAGTTGTTTGGGCTTGTTATATATTCTGGTTATTAATCTCTTGTCAGATGGATAGCTTGAAAATATTTTTCCAATTCTGTGGGTTGTCTTTTCACTTTGTTGATTGTTTCCTATGCTATGCAGAAGCTTTTCAGCTTGATGCAGTCCACTTGTCTGTTTTTGCTTTGACTGGCTGTGCTTTTGAGGTCCTACACAAAAATAATCCTTGCCCAAACCAATATCCTGGAGCATTTCTCTCATGTTTCCTTTTAGCAGTGTCATAGTTTCAGGTCTTACATTTAAGTCTTTAATCCATTTTTATTTAATTATTTTATATGAGAGAAATAGGGTCTAGCTTCATTCTTCTGCATATGGATATCCAGTTTTCCCAGCACCACTTACTGAAGAGGCTGTCCTTTTCTCATTTTATGTTCTTGGCACCTTTGTTGAAAATGAGTTGGACATAAGTGTATGGATTTATATCTGGGTTCTCTCTTCTGTTCCATTGTGTCTGTTTTTATGCCAATATCATGCTGATTTGGTTACTGTAGTTTCGTAGTATATTCTGAAGTCGGGTAGTGTGATGCCTCCTCCAG
This sequence comes from Avahi laniger, assembly GCA_963575035.1. Taxonomy (NCBI): domain Eukaryota; kingdom Metazoa; phylum Chordata; class Mammalia; order Primates; family Indriidae; genus Avahi; species Avahi laniger. Next base: position 17,292 of record CAUYSK010084782.1, read on the forward strand.
CTTTGTTCTTTTTGCTCAAAATTGCTTTAGCTATTTGGGGTTTTTTGTAGTTCCATATAAATTTTGGATTGTTTTTTCTATGTCTGTGAAAAATGTCATTGGTATTTTGATAGGGATTGCATTGAATGTATGAATTGCTTTGGGTAGAATTGTCATTTTAATTAATAATATTAATTCTTCCAATCCATGAGCATGGTATATCTTTCCCTTTTTTGTGTGTCCTCTTCAATTTCTTTCATCAGTGTTTTACAGTTTTCCTTATTTACATCTTTCATTTCTTTCATAAAATTGATTCCTAGATATTTTATATTCTTTTTAGCAATTGTAAATTGAATTGCCTTCTTGATTTATTTTTCAGATTGTTTACTGTTGTCACATATAAATGCTACCGATTTTTGTATGCTGATTTTGTATCCTGCAACTTTATTGAATTCATTTATTAGATCTAACAGTTTTTTGATAGAGTCTTTAGGTTTTTCTAAGTGTAAAATTATGATATCTGAGAAGAAGAATAATTTGATTTCCTTCTTTCCTATTTGAATGCCCTTTGTTTATTTTTCTTGCCTAATTGCTCTGACCAGGACTTCCAGTATTATGTTGAATAAATATGGTAAAAATAGACATCTATGTCTTGTTCCAGATCTTAGAGATAGGCTTTTAATTTTTCCCTGCTCAGTATGATGCTAGCTATTGGTTTGTCATTTGTGGACTTCATTATTTTGAGGTATGTTCCTTCTATACCCAGTTTGTTGAAGGTTTTTATCATAAGCAGATGTTGAATTTTAATGAACAATTTTTCAGTATCTATTGAAATGATCATATGTTTGTTGTTCTTGATTCCGTTAATGTGATGTATCACACTGATTGATTTGTATATGTTTAACATCCTCACATCCTTGGGATGAATATCAAATCATGGTGACTGATGTTTTTAATGTGTTGTTAAATTAAATTGAGGACTTTTGTATCTATGTTCATCAGGGATACTGGCCCGTGGTTTTCTTTTGTTGTGTCCCTGCTTGGTTTTGGTATCAGGGAAATGCTGGTATCATAGAATTAGTTTGGAAGTATTCCTTTCATTCAATTTTTTTAAGAATTTGAATAAAACTGGTATTAGTTCTTCAAATGTTCAGTAGTATTTAGGAGAGAAGTCATCTGATCTTGGGCTTTTCTTTGATAGGAAACTTTTTAAATTAGTTTTAATCTTATTATTGGTCTGTTGAGGTTTTCTATTTCTTTATGGTTCAATCTTGGTAGGTTGTATGTGTCCAGGAATTTATCCATTTCTTCTAGATTTTCCAATTTGTTGACATACAATACTTCATAACAATCTTTAATGATTCTTTGTATTTCTGTGCTCTCAGTTATGTCTCCTTTTTTGTTTACAATTTATTTAGGTCTTCTTTCTTTTCTTCTTGGTTAGTCTAGCTAACCAAGAAGTCTAGCTAACCAATTTTGTTTATATTTTCAGAAAACCAATTTTACATTTCATTGATTATACTTTTTGTCTCAATTTTATTTATTTCTGCTCTGATCTTTGTTATTTGTTTCTGTTACTAATTTTGGTGTTAGTTTGTTTTTGCTTTTTTAGTTCCTTGAGGTACATCATTAGGTTGTTTATTTGAAATCTTTTTACTTTGGGGACATAGATTTATTGCTATAAGTTTCTCTTATAGTACTGCTTTTCTTGTATCCTCTAGGTTTTGGTATGTTGCATTTTCATTTTCATTTGTTTCAAGAAATTTTTTAATTTCCTTCTTGATTTCTTCTTGAATCCTTGGTTTTTCACGACCATGTTGTTAATTTCCATGTGCTTATATAGTTTCTAAGGTTCCACTTGTTATTGATTTCTAGTTTTATTCCATTGTGGCCATAAAAGATACTTGATATTATTTCTATTTTTTTGAATTTGTTTAGCATTTTTTTTTTTTTGTGGGTTAGGATATGATCTGTTCTGGAGAATATTCCACATGCTGATGAAAAAAATGGGTATTCTGCAGCAGGTGGGTAATGTAAATGTCAGTTTGGCCTATTTGGTCTAGTGTGTAGTTTAACTGGATGTTTCTTTGTTGATTTTCTGCCTGGATGATCTGTCCTTTACTGACAGTGGTGGTAACGTCTTCTACTATTATTGCGTTGCAGTCTATCTCTGCCTTTACATCTATTAATGTTTACTTTATATACTTGGGAACTCCAGTGTTGAGTGAATAGATATTTAAAATTGTTATACCTTCTTGTTGAATTGACATCTTTGTCATTATATACTTACCTTCTTTGTCTTGTCTCTTTTATTTTCTATTTCAGAATATTATGGGGGTACAAATGCTTTCGTTACATATATTGCCTTTGCACCGCTCCAGTCAGAGCAGTGTGCCCATCCCCTAGTCAGTGGGCACCACATCCATTAGGTGTGAATTTATCCTTCCCTTCTTCCCCTCTCCCTCTTGCCTGACACCCAGTGAATGTTACTTCCATATGTGAGCGTAAGTGTTGATCAGTTAGTGCCAATTTAACGGTGAGTACATACAGTGCTTGTTTTTCCATTCTTGTGATACTTCACTTAGAAGAATAGGCTCCAGCTCCATTCAGGATAATACAAGAGGTAGTGTACCACTTTTTTATGGCTGAGTAGTACTCCATGGTATACATATACCACATTTTATTAATCTACTCACATATTGTTTCTTCGTCTCTTGTTGCACCTTTGATTTGTAGCCTATTTAATCTGATATATTAATAAATATAGTTATTTCTGCATTTTTTTGTTTCCAGTTGCATGTAATATCTTTTCCCACCCCTTCACTTTCAGTCTATATGTGTCTTTATAAGTGAAGTGGGATTCTTGTAGGCAGCATGCTATTAGTGTTGTTTCTTTATCCACTCAACCACTCTATGCCTATCAATTAGAAAATCGAGTCCATTTACATTCAGTGTTATTGATAAGTAAGGACTGACTACTGCTATTCTTTTACTTGTTTTCTAATTGTTTCATGATTTCTCTCTGCCTTTCTTTTTTTTCTTCTATCTCCCTTTGTGGTTAAATGATTTTTTTTCCAGTAGTATGCTTTAATTTATTGTCTTTTATTTTTAGTAAATCTGTTATAGGTTTTTGCATTGTCATTACCATATGGCTTATAAAAAACATCTTATAGAAATAACAAATTATATTAAAGAGTATAACATATGTTTAATCACAAAGGAAACAGTGAAAACAAACAAGAAAAAAATGAAACAAAAAATCCTCTACATTTTAGCTCCATCCCTCTACATTGTGACTTTATGTTGTCTCAATTTACATATTTTTATGTTGTTCATCTCTTAACAGGTTGCTGTAGATATTATTGTTTTAATAGATTTGTCTTTTAAACATGCTAGAGTTATGAGTGGACTGCATACCACGATTACACTATTAGGGTATTCAGGGTTTGCCCATGTACTTAATGTTACCAATGAGTTTTATACCTTCAAATATTTTGTGTTTGCATGTTAGTGGTTTTCCTTCAGATTGAAGACCTCCATTTAACATTTATTGTAAGATGCATCTGGTGGTGGTGCATTCTTTCAGCTTTTGTTTGTCTGGGAAAGACTTTATCTCTCTTTTATATTTGAATGATAGCTTTGCTGGATACGATATTCTTGGAAGGCAGCTTTTTCCTTTTAGCACATTGAAAATGTCATCCCACTCCCTCCTGGCCTGTGCGGTTTCCGCTGAACAGTCTGTTGCCAAATAAATTGGAGCTTTTTTCTATGTTATTTGCTTCTTTCCTCTTGCTGCTTTTAGGATCCTTTCTTTGTCTTTGATTTTTGAGAGTGTTATTATTATATTCCTTGGAGTGGTCTTATTTGGATCTAATCTGTTTGGTGTTCTCTGACCTTCCTGTATCTGGATATTTATCTCTTTCTCAAGTTTTGAAATTTTTTATTTTATTATTTGTTTGAATACATTTTCTATCCCTTGCCCTTATTCAACTCTTTCTTGAACACCAATAATTCTTATATTTGGTCTTTTGAGGTAATTTTTTATATCTTGTATGCAATCTTCATTCCTTTTTATTCTGCTGTCTTTTTTCTTCTCTAACTGTGTATTTTCAAATAGCCTGTCTTTGAGCTCACTGATTCTTTCCTCTGCTTGATCCATTTTGCTGTTGAGAGCCTCCAATGAATTTTTCATTTCAGCAAATGTGTTTCTCAGAGAAGTTCTAAGATTTCTGTTTGATTTTTTTTATTATTTCAATCTCTTTGTTAAATTTCTCTGATACAAATTTCTTTTCTTTGTTATCCTAGTAATCAATGAATTTCCTTAAAACTACTACTCTGAATTCTTGGTCAGAAAATTCACATATCACCATCTTATTAAGGCCATTCTCTAGGCCTTTGCTTTGCCTGTTTGAGGAGATCATAGTTCCTTGTTTGCTATTGTTTCTTATGGATGTACATCTGTGTCTTTGCATTGAAGGATTAGTTATTTATTCCCATCTCCTCTGTCTGGCTTTTTTTGTTTGTTTGTTTTTGGCTATATTTGCTTAGATTCTTTGTAATTTTCCTGTGGATTTTTTTTTTACTAAGTCACTATCTCCTTTCTAGCACTAGGTGGCATGTTAATCCCAGGTTTGCCTTGGTTCTAGTTGACAATCAAAATGCTGCCTTCCTCAATGGGAGAGGTTCCAAAAGAGTTATCCTGGTATGGGTTCATGTCCAGAGGATCTATAGTATGAACCTCCTACAGAGTGGTGCTGCTGAACAGCCACTCTGATTTGGTCGAGTTACAGAGCAAAGTTTCCAGGGCTGGGGATAGCAGTTCCCCCATCTCTGGTTGTCCCCAGGGATATTTCTCCCTTCAAAAGGAAACCAGATTGCTTCATGAAACTATAGCAAAGGTGCTGATGATGTTGCTTTTGAGTAGCAAGTATCAAGTATTAGTGTCAAGCAATGGATGGTATTTTTCAAGAAAGAATCGAAGAGAGTGAAAAAATTTATCGCCAACAGTGTCCTCCTCTGCTTCTCATGCCCCCTCTACAATAACAAAATGTGAGATAAACTGGCTAAACTATAAAGCCTTTTACTGACCTGGAAAACATTGTTAAAATCTTGCATACATACTTCCCTGGATTTAGAAGGGCATTTAGAATTAGTATTGTCTGATCTCACACCTGTTAGAATGGCTGTTGTCAAAACAACAAAAGATAACAAACGGTGGGAAGAATGTAGAGGAAAATGAACTCTGGTGCACTGTTGGTTGGCCTCTAGATTAGTGTAGCTATTATGGAGAACAGTAGGGAGGTTCCTCAAAAAACTAAAAATTGTACTACCGTATGATCCAGCAATCCCACTTCTAGGTATATAACCAAAAGAATTGAAATTAGTGTGTTGAAGAGCTATCTCACTCCCAAGTTTATTGCAACATTATTCATAATAGCCAAAATATGGAATCAAAGTAAGTGTCCATCAATGGGTGAATGGATAAAGAAAATATGGTATTTATATGCAATTAATACTATTCAGCCTTTAAAAAGAAGAAATCCTGTCATTTGAAGCAACTTAGATGAACCTGGTAGACATTATGCTACGTGAAATAAGCCAGTCACAGAAAAACAAATGTCACATGGTTTCATTTATATGCAGAATCTAAAAATGTCAAATTTATGGAAATAGAGAGTAGAATGGTGATTACCAGTGATTGGAGGTGAGGAGAATGGAGATTGGAGTGAATGGGGAAATGTTGGTCAAAGAGTACAAAGTCTCAGTTAGACAGGAGGAATAAATATTTGAGATCTGTTGCACTGCATGGTGACCACAGTTAATAATAATGTATTGTATATTTCAAAATTGCTAAAAGAATAGATTTTCAATGTTCTCACTACAAAAAAATAAGTATGTGAAGTAATGATCATGTTGATTAGTTTGATACAATCAATTCACAATATATACATATATCAAGACATCACATTGTACCCCATAAATCTATAAAATTATTATTTGTCAATTAAAAATTAAAAAAAGACAAAAAAGAATTAAGATTGTCAGATGGCTACACAGATACCTTAAACAACTGCTGTTATTCTGATGTCTAGGGGCATGTAAAGACCAGGCCAAACAATAATGTAAGTCGACACGGCTAGTCCAGAAGTATAGGCATGCATCTGAGGTAGATAGAATGCCTGCCAACATTCTTCAAGTCCACTAACTCCTTCTCACTTTTTCTGCAGAGAAAGAGTGATATGAGAAGTAGATACCCGGTGACAAAATAGAATACTTTTTTCTACTTGTAGCATGGAGACTTGTCTCCTCTTATTATATTTCATATTTGTTTATAATCTTTCTGAGATAGAACTTTATATACTAAAACTTTTAGCACAGTGTCTTGTACATAATTTATAAATTTCTAAATTTAATTTTCTGCACATTAACTCATAATATTAAAATAATGTATAATAGTATAATTTTTGATGATTGAACAGACTATATCTGATAAAATAAACACACTGACCTGAACAAAAATAATTGTTGGACAATAACATTGCAGGAAACAAACACAAGTACAGAAACATTCAGGAGAAAATATTGGGTAACAATTTGGATATGATATGGCTTCAGTTGTTCATACGCTAGTATCTAAGAAATAAGAACGAACTCAAAATTTTTTAAACAATGAAGTCAATGCAGTCACTTAGAGGTATTCTAAGTTGGTAAGATGAGATCTATGCATTGAAATTTTTTGATAGAATAGAATAGAATGTGAAGAACATTTGAGAGAAAAAGAAAGAATAGTGAATAGTAATAACCTAGTATAAACCTGTTAATATAACTTAAGGACTTTTACCAACATCCTGTACAAAACCTCTTATGATACTATGAAATGGAAATTGTTCTCAACTTCTTTTTTTTACTGATTAAATTACTCCAACAAGCCAAATAACTTCCAAGTTCACTCAGCTACTATATAGTGCATCCAGGACTCTACTCAATGTCTTTAACTACAGTTTCTCAAATCTTCCATATATTTCCCATGTGATCTGAGACAGCACCACAGAGTGCCTAACCAGACTAAGGATATGGACAATTATTAGTTTTGAATCTGTTGAATGATCAATAGAAGTGCTGATCTGGATAAAGTCAATAAAATGATCTCTAGTTATATAATAACTTCTCTTTCCCCCATTCCCCCCCCCACTGCTTAATCCTTTGTTATAAAAGTAATTATTCTGGAATCAGAGAATTAATGTGTGGTAGCTGCAAATTGAGATGGAAATTTGCATGCAACAATTGGGCTGGTTTTGAAACTTTGAGAAATACAGCCACCTGTTGGACTTAGTCTGGTATCACACTCCATTGATTTTTTTTTTTTTTTTTAATGTCCTCTGGGAAAAGGCTGGACCTTTTTTTATGAATGAAATTTAAAGAATAAATAAAAGCATGATTGTCACTGTTAGGAGAAATTAAAGATGATAAAATACAGTTGAGTCCCTTATTTTATCTTTTGAAAGAATGAATCTATGTATTAATAATGTGATTTTTCTAGACAGTCTCACTAAGCTGAAAAGAAACTTCCATTATAAGAAAAAAAAATTAATAAATAATTTTTTTCAGAGACAGAGTCTCGCTTTGCTGTTCAGGCTGGAGTGCAGTGGCATGATCATAGCCCGTTGCAGCCTTAAACTGGGGTCAAGCAATCCTCCTGCCTCAGCCTCCCCAGTAGCTGGGACTACAGGTGCGTACCACCATGCCTAGCTAATTTTATTTTCTTGTAGAGACAGTGTCTCTTTTCATGTTGCCCAAGATGGTCTTAAACTCCTGGCCTCAAGAGATCCTCCTGCCTTGGCCACTCAAAGTGCTGGGATTACAAGCATGAGCTGCCATGCCCACCCAATAACTGAAATTTTTTTAAAAAGTATCTTCCCTCATAAAACGGAAAAGATAGGAATTTATTATTTGTTTACTCAACTCCAGCACTGACCTCTAGAGCAAAGGTCAGCAAATTTTTTTTGTAATATTTTTCAGATAGTAAATAGTATAGGCTTTGAAGGGCATAGATTTCTTTTTCCTTTTTCTTTTTTTGAAAGTTAAACGTTTTTATTTTACTTAATAAAAATTATACATATTAAATATTTAAGGTGTATAACGTGATATTTTGATATACATATACTTAGTGAACTGATTACTCGTCAAGATAATTAACATATCCATCTCTTCACATAGTTAATTTTTTTAACTATATAGTGCATCCAGGACTCTACTCAATGTCTTTAACTACAGATTCTCAAATCTTCCATATATTTCCCATGTAATCTGAGACGGCACCACAGAGTGCCTAACCAGACTAACCAGTGAGAACTCTTAAGATCTATTGTGTTAGAAAATTTCAAGTAATATTGTATTAACTATAGTCACCATGTTGTATATTAAATCTCTAGAACTTATTCACCCTATTCATCCTACATAACTTAAACTTTATACCCTTTAACCAGTATCTTTCCTTTTTCCCCACCTCCTCCCCCCGAACTCCACCCCGCCAACACACACACACACAAACTCACTCCTCAGCCACTGGTAACCATCATTCTATTCCCTGCTTCTATGAATCCAACTTTTTAAGATTTCATATTATAAGTAAAATCATGCAATATTTGTCTTTCTGCTCCTGGCTTATTTCACTTAGCGTAATATCCTCCAGTTTCATCCATGCTGTCACAGATGGCAAGATTTCCTTCTTTTTTAGGCTGAATAATATTCCATTTCATATATACCACAACTTTCTTTATCTATTCATCCGTTGACAGTCACTCAGGTTGTTTCCATATCTTGGCTATTGTGAATATGAGTTTCTATTGCAACTATTCAACTCTGTTGTTGCAGCACAAAAGAAACCATGCATGACAGGGAAACAGATGAGCACAGTTGTGTGACAATAAAGATTTACCAACAAAAACAGTTGATGGGCCAAATATGGCCCTCAGGCTGTACTTTTCCAATACCTGCTCTAAAACATGGCAGGCAGGTTCCCACTTCAACACCTTTGCATTGGCTGTTCCCTGTGCCTGGAGCACCACTCCTCCAAATATTCACATGACTTACTCACTCACCTTCACAACTCCTTTTTTCAAATATCACCTTTACAATGAAGACTACCTTAACTACTCCATTTAAAAATTGCAACCTGAAACCTTGTGCCCATATGCCAAGCCTGAGAAACAGCCTAGTGGGCATACTCCCAGGCTAGCAGAGCAATCACACACTCATGCCCTTGGCCAGAGTAACAGCCCTGTGGGCCCTGTCCCCAAATAACGAGACTTTAAGTTGGCTAACCCACCGTGTGCATACATGCATCCCCGACCTGAAAAACAGCCCAGGGAGCCCACCCCTTAGAAAAATCACATGACCACTGCATAAAATCTGGCAGCCTAGGCCACTGAGACACTCCCAAACATTATTAGCATGAATTATAGCTGAAGAAATTATACAGAGACTACGCTACTGCATACACCTCGAACCAAAGCCAATGCACCCACAAATCTGATATCCCAAGACCCATACGCATGAACAAGTCATTCCCTATGAAACCTAATTCATAAAATTGGAAGAGGCATCTATTTCACCAGATGCATAAAAATCAAAGTAGGGACACATCAAATATAAAAAAGCAAGTAAACATGAAACCTCTAAAGAAACACAATTATTCCCGATAGCAAACTCCAATCATAAAGAAATATACTAGTGTTCCTGTCTCTCCACATCCTCGCTAACATTTGTGGGGCTGCAAATTAGTGCAACCTCTGTGGAAAAGAATTTAGAGATACCTCAGAGAGCTAAAAATAGAAATACCATTCGATCCAGTAATAGCACTATTAGGCATCTACCCAAAAGAGCACAAAACATTCTACTATAAAGACATTTGCACCCGAATGTTCATGGCAGCACAATTCACTATTCCAAGAATGTGGAAACAACCCAAGTGCCATCAATCCATGAGTGGATTACTAAAATTTGGTATATGTTTACAATGGAATATTACAGAATCATAAGAAATGACGATGATCTAGCACCTCTTATACTTTCCTGGACTAAACTTAGGCCCATTATCCAAAGTGAGGCACCACAAGAGCAGAAGAACGGGATCCATTTGTACTCGCCATCAAATTGGTACTAACTGATCAAC
>CAUYSK010084788.1:0-13156 GCA_963575035.1 Avahi laniger
GAAGGAAGGAAGGAGGAAAGGAAGGAAGGAGGAAAGGAAGGAAGGAGGGAAGGAAGGAGAGAAGGAAGGAAAGAGGGAGGGAAGGAGGGAAGGAGGAAAGGAAGGAAGGAGGGAAGGAAGGAGGGAGGGAAAGAGGGAAGAAAGGAAGGAGGGAAGAAAGGAAGGAGGGAAAGAAGGAAGGAAGGAAGGAAGGAAGGAGGGAAGAAAGGAAGGAAGGAGGGAGGGAAGGAAGGAAGGAAGGAGGAAAGGAAGGAGAGAAGGAAGGAGGGAAGGAAGGAGAGAAGGAAGGAAGGAGAGAAGGAAGGAAGGAAGGAAGGAAGGAGGGAGGGAAGGAAGGAGGGAAGAAAAATTGACAGCTTGGTTCAGAGAGTGCCAGTCCAGGGCAGGAATCACTTGTTTCCTTTCTGCTGCTTCTACCAGTTCCTAAGGCTCTTGAGTGTGTACGGGTAAGTGACAACTTCGACATCTGGCTTACATACTTTATTGTTCTTGTAATTCATCATGATATTCTGACAGCTTTCCTTGGGTGTAAAAAATGTCTATGAAATATGTTGGCACATGACATATATGTATGCGTGTAAATATTTATATATTTTTTCTTTCTCAGGGTTTGTATAGCTTGTAAATTAAATGGCAAATGTGGATACTATTTCCTATTTTTATCTGCCTTTTGGCCTCAGAAATTTCCTCACACATTTACCTTCCTCCCTCCCTTCCTTCTTTTCTTCCTTTCTCCTTCCCCCCTTTCTCCTTCCTTCCATCCTTCCCCCCTTCCCTTCCCTTTTCCTTCCATGCAAATGACATTCTGGAATGCTTTAGCTTGTACCTTCTATGGAAACCTCTGGTATGTTAGATAAAGTTCTCTTGTTCATATGGAGTATATTTCAGTAAAATGATACATTGATTTCCATAATCACTAACAATAAATTTACAGTGGCACTAAAGGTATTTTCTGAAAATAAACCATTAAGAATAAAATTTGCAAATATATCTTTAAAAATCAACTTAGAAGAGCAATTTCTCTGGTACATGAACACATATTTCTTCCTTGGACTCTTTCTAAATTCATGTCTATCCATTTGAAGAACCTATGACAGAACATTTACAACTTTCCTAGTGAGTGAGAAAAGAAATTATACATACCAGTTGTTCTATATGTCTGTGTTATGTCAAGATCTCTTACATTTTGTTAACTCTGTGTGGGTCTGGTCAGATATCTCACATATCAGTTTATGACACACAGGAACAATCCTTGAGTCCATTTTCTCATACTGCTTTGAATGGGCTTTCTCTTTGTGAGGCAAGAGCATCCAACTTTCAATAAGCCTGGCGTTAAGAACAATGAAGGGACAATCAGTAAACATATGGGTCATCTCATTACATAGACTTAGAGAAAGCAGCATAATTTTCAGACTCAGAAAGCAACTTTTGAAGTCAGCACTTTCCTGACTTGTAGCAGAGTCAATATGGAATTTTCGGGTAAAGAATTTTTCATCATCCCTTCTCTGGAGATCCTGGGGTTCCTGGCCAGCTCCAACAGAGTCTCAGCTTCCTGGGCTACCTCCTCCCCGGAGATTCTTTCCATGGAACTTACTCTGCCTGATGAGGGCAAAATCATTACCACAAAAGGTGGAGTCCCTCTTCTCATGTGGCAAATTTATCTCAAAGTAATTTTTTAAAAAAATGAATGAATAGCCTTATGCATAAATTTGAGTAGCAACTTTCATACTCAATTTCTAGAAAATTGGAAAAGAAATTAAACAGAATGGAGGAGATTTGCAGTAGGGAAACTTTGATGAGCAAATCTTGAAGTAAGTAGGAAAGAGTCTGTTCCCTTCACAGAGACTTTCCAGGTCCACAGAGGCACATATTGAATGTATTACGGGCCATTTTCTCCTCCTTTAACACACGAGATGATACTTTTTCTTCCTTTGATTCTCTAAATCTATAACATAGCGATGGTTTGCACTTTGGCTGCACATGTGCACAAAAACAGAGCCTCCTGATGATGTTTTTTCAAAGTAATTCTCTTTAACCTTATCTTGTGTATGGCACTTGTCATTGTGTCAATCCTTCCCTACAGCATGTGAGCAGACAGTACACCACACACTTTCAGAATCTATTTTTCGAACTTCCAGAAGCAAGCAATGAGTTTTTAAGAAAATGTAAAATTAATTAAAATAATGAAATCGGTTGTGTATTTAGACTTCCATTGTGTGTGTGTATGTGTGTGTGTGTGTGTAATGCTATGTTTATCTAGCATAAAAATGCTATTATGATTTATCACATTTTATTAATTTATATGTTATAGCAATACATAGTTATTCTCTATGTCTGCTTTTAATACCATGATTCTTTTATAGCATTTGTCATATCATAACACTTTTTGACATGTCTTACTGACTGAATTGAGTTTATCTCCAAAGTAATGACTGGGTGTTAATCCTTCCTTGGTTTTGGAATGCTTTGAGTGATTCTTGGCACATAGCAGACAGTGAAAGCACATTGGTTAAGTGAATAAAAAACAGACAGATGGATATATGGACAGTCATGAGCATATATTGGATGCTATAATTTTGCCTGTAAAACAAATGTAGGAAGATTTACTAGATTTTTCCTAGAGAGCTCTTTAGGGTTAAGCATGATATAAATAGAATAATGATATAATACTACACAGAAGGGTTTCCCAACAGTGGCAATGTGGACAATTTGGGTGGGATAATTCTTTGTCATGGGTGCTAGTCTACAAATTGTAGGATATTTAACAGCATCTCTGGCCTCTACCCAGTAGATGCTAATAGCACCTCCTACCCCAGCTCTTACAACCAAAAATGCCTCCAGACATTGCCTACTACACTTAGGGGAAGAAGGGGCAAAATTCCTTTCAATGGAGAACCTCTGTTACATAGTGTCTGATTTCAGGATGATATTACACATTTGTACTGCATTTTTCCTTTTCCAGAAAGCAAGTACATATTTGGGTTGGGATAAAGGAAATAGTAATGACATTTTCCTGCCCAGATTGGACAAGATGGGAAGCAATCTTTGTCTTCTAGAAAAATTGTTTTGAGATATGTCATTTATTCTGGTAAAATAAACTGGATATTTTCAAGCTTTAAAGTAAAAATAAATCTCTGAATGCCAAAACCCTAGTGCTGCCAATGCATGGGCTCTCCTTGGAGTTTCCTCCTACAAGGTGTCTTTTCCCATCTCAGTTGGAAAAATCTTACACTGCCTTCTTGTCTGTTTCATGCTTGGTTTATATTTTAACACATATCTGGCAACTTCCCTGATTAAATAACTCCATCATCCAAATTCTACAGGATATATCTCTATTTTGTTTCATTTTACAAATTGGAAAAAATATAACTGAGTTCCTGGACTCCTTAGTTTATTCGTAAAATTTAATTAGATGTAATGATCATTTCACTGACATATTTCCAGAACACAACCACATTAAAAGAAAAATATCCTGTTTGCAGTGAGCTATGATGACACCACTTCACTCTAGTCGGGGCGACAGAGCAAAACTCTGTCTCAAAAAACAAAACAAAAAAATTCTCTCTGAAGAGCCAGGTAAGGTAAACTCTTCATAATGAAAGAGGAAGAAATGAAGAGCTAGAGAGTTCGGAAACTGTGTAGAGTCATAGGACATATTACTGGCAGAAATAGAACTAAATCTAAAGTCTTGGGCCTCACCCCAGACTCTAAACTCAAAATTATGCATGTGTGAGAATGGCCTTGGGAGCTTGTTAAAAATGCAGATTTTTGTGCTACGTGTACAGAGACTCTGCTTCTGTAGATTTGGAGTCTGTCTAAGAATTTCCTTTTTTAAAAAAAGATTATTTATTTATTTATAGGATCTCGGGTGCTCAAGATTAAGATCATTATACTGCTTTGGTCATGGTCCACTTAAATGCAAGACTGTCCTCTTGATTACTTTGGTTTTTCCCTCTTCCCAATTCCCACTCCCTTCCCCTACCATACACATCATCTTCAATATGATTCGTATATATTCTTACATATGTATGAATCTTTGTGAAATCTATAGGTTGTTGTGAGTATACATGTGTTTTTAATTTTCATAAATGGTGCTGTGCCACAGATCTCCTTATGGTTTTTAACCTTTTTTTCTGTCAGTAATACAGTATTAAGATTTATTCATGGTGTTATGTACATCTAGTTCTAATTAATGCATAGTTTTTTGCAAAGTATGCAGTCAACATGCTTCCTTGAAATGGACACTTGAATTATTTCTGTCTCCCAGCTACCATACTTAAGGTAGTATTGAATTCCATCAAATCCCTTAACTGATTTTTGAGTAAGTTTATTTTCGGAAGAGTGATTTAACTGGGTCATAGGATAATACATGCACAAACTTTTACTCATTACTTCCAGAATGCTCTCAGGAAAGGATTTTCAGTCTTACAGTGCTACATAACAGCTCTCATATCCCACCCCACACATTCTCACCAATATTTGGCACTATCTTACTTCAATCTTTGACAATATCATTAATATAAAGTTCATCTTTTGCCCATATTTTTAGCGTACACTGTACAGTTCTGTGATCATTCTAACTCTGAACATCTGTCCATATTTTTCCTGGATATTTGTATTTACACTTCTATTAACAGCATATTCTTTTCTTGGTTTTATGTTGTTTTGTTTATTTATTTTAATGTTTATTTCTTGTATATTGCAATTCAAATATCTCTACCAATTTTAGACATTATGAATGGTTTCTGACAGATTGTCATCAGGCTGCTAACTTTGTAAAAAAAAATTTCTTAATTTTAATGACATGATATCCATTGATTCATTCTCACCTTTAAACTTTCTAGTGTTCAGCTTTATGTATAGTGTAATATAGAGAATCAACTTTATTTTTTACCTTTAAAGTTTGCTTATTTGTGGTGCCCTCTGTATGATAAAATTCCCATGTATTCGTGAACCTATTTCTGAGCTGTCGTTCTATTGATCTGTTCCTCTGCCATTACAGAGAGACTTCCTTCCTTCCTTCCTTTTTAAGTTTACTTTGCTGTTCTTTTAAAAAATTTAATCACTGTAGTTTTGTAGCATGTCTATTGTACCAGTGTATGTCAGTCACTGATTTTTATGTGTGTGTGTGTGTGTGTGTGTATATATATATATATATATATATATCTAGAGAGACAGAGACAGAGAGAGAGAGAGAATGAAACAGAGAAAGGGAGGGAAGGAGGAAAAGAGAGAGGAGAGAAAGACAATTAAAGAGAGAGAGAGATGTATTTTAAGGAATCGGCTTATGTTTGTGAGGGATAACAACTCAAATCAGTAAGATAGGCCAGCGGACTGGAAATTCAGGCAAGATTTCTGTATTTCAATCTTGAGGCAGAATTCCTTTTTCTTCAGGAAACCTTAGTGTTAACTCTTAAAGCCTCCAACTGATTGGATGAGGCCCACACCCATATTATTGAGGATAATCTCCTTTACTTAAAGTCAACCTATGTTAGATAGTAATTACATATAAAAATACCTTCACAACAATATCTAGGCTAGTGTTTTCTCAAACTTGCCTTGACAAGTTAGCACATAAAAATAACATCACAACCAATTAGAGGAATTTAACTGTCATTTTTCCCTTTCCAGAATTATTTAGGTTTTTAGATTTGGAGAAATTCCTTAAAAATTAATGCTGGAGTAAGAATTGAAATGGCAATGAATTCACTAGTTAAATTTACAAGAATTGATATTTTGATAATGTTATATCATCCCAAATCATTGTCATATTATATATTCTCTAGCTATCCAGGTTTTTTTTAGTTGTTATTCTTTGAAATAATTGAAAAAAAAAAAAACTTTAAAACTTTTACTTGTGGCCAGGCACAGTGGCTCAGGCCTGTAATCCTAGCATTCTGGGAGGCCAAGGCGGGAGAATTGCTTGAGCCCAGGAGTTTGAGATTGCTGTGAGCTAGGCTCACACCTGTCACTGTAGCCCAGGCAACAGAGTGAAACTCTATCTCCAAAAAAAAAAAACAAAACAAAACAAAACACACACACACAAAAACTTCTGGTTGTTAGCTGTTTTGCAATAATAGTTTTAAAATATATCAAAACTTTAAAAGATAAAATTTAAGATACTTCATCCATTATTCCTATGAAATACAACTAAAATCTCTGGATATTACATATAAAATAATCATAAGACTCTGAAAGGTAGAAATAAGAAGGCAGACAGGTTGGGAACCTCAGAACTTGAAGAATTATACAGCAGTGAGTAACTTGGATTATCTTTTTACCTCATATACCATGGGCTGGGTGTTGGAGAAGTTGACAACTCTGAAACACCAATGAACACAAACAAAAAATAAACTGGAAGAAAAGCCTATTCTTTCTAGCCCAAGGATCAGGAGAAGGGCAGCCAGAAAGACAGAAAACTTTTAGACAATACTCCAGCCAAACACTCCTGAAAATAAAGTATGGTATCATCTCTGTCAGCCCACAAAAAAACAGGCAGGAAGCCTAGACTTCTACCAGGCCAGAAACACTTCCCAGCTGGAGTGTTGTCAGAAGAGGCTGAGTAGGGAGTCTGCATTCTCAGCCTCTCCAGGTGGTAACAAGGCCTTCTTTCCCTCCCCTTCCCTGCTGGGGTAATGTCAGAGGAGACCTGTAGAGAGTCAGGATTTTCACCACTGCCCAGAGGTAACCAGGCCATCCCTCCCAAAGTATTAGTGGAGGCCATATGGGAAGAAGTAGTGAGTCACCCCTGCCCCTTCCAGCTACAGTAGCATCAGTGGAGACCTAGTGGGAAGCTGAAACTCCCATCCTTGTCCAGCAGTGATGAAAAGCCCTCCCCTTCCAATGGAATTTTTAAAAATAAAATAATTTTTCAAGGACTTTTCCTTAAATTTATAAAGCAAGATTTATTTAATGAATAATTTGGGCAAATTATTTGAATTCATAGGTTATAAAGTTTTATATCACTTTTTGTGTCTGTTTCTGAAAATGTTAACATTATAAAATAGAACTGAACACAACTTTTGAGCTGCCAATTTGAAATGTTGTAATCAACATATTACATTAACATTAAACATATAGATCTCACTTAGGATAATGGTCTCCAGTTTCTTCCAAATTGTTTCATAAGGCAATAAGTCATCCTTCTTCATGGCTGAGTAGAATTCCATGGTATATATATCTACCACATTTTTTTAATCCACTCATGAATTGATGGACATTTGAGTTGATTCTACATCTTTGCAATTGTGAATTGTGCTGCAATAAACATTCAAGTGCAGGTGTCTTTTTAATAAAATGACTTCTTTTCCTTTGGGTAAATACCCAGTAGTGGGATTGCTAGATCAAATGGTAGGTCTACTGTTAATTTTTTGAGGAATCTCTATTTTCCAAGGAGGTTGTAGCTACCTAATGGGTACAATAAACACTATCTGGGTGATGGGTACAGTTTCAACCCTGACACAAGCATTGCAAAAGCAATCCATGTAACCAAAAACATTTGTACCCCCATAATACATTAATATATATATATATATACACACATACACACACATAGAGGGCGGGGGGAGAGAGATCTCAGATTCTTTAAACTATCCATGGAAATTTATATAAAACTCTTGTTATTGAGTTGTGATTAAAATGTTATTTAATGTTATTAAACAAACCACCACTACTATATGTGAATTTAATAGTTGGAAGTTAGCCCATACTCAAATAGTTTATAAAAATTGTGACAGTAAGTCAGAAATGGAAAGCTAGTTAAATGTGATCTTTAGAACTCCACAGGCTAAACGGGTTAAATGGTTATATAAACCTTTTTCTTTCTCAATAAGTAGCAATGTCTCAGAAGACAGTATTTTGTTTTCCCTCCTCACAATAACAAATAATGTTTTAGCAAGAAAAAATAAATCTTAATTCTGATTGGCATTTAAAGACACAATGGAAAAATATGCAGCTGGCGTTGGTGGAGTTGTGCATCCTATAAAACATCATCTACTTTTGTATTTGCCACGATCCTTGAAACTTCAAGTCAGGTGTTACATGGGCAAGCCAATTATGCTTTTTCCTCACAGTAGACAATGAAGTGTTTAATTTGGAAGTTATCCAATTATTATAATCCATTTAGATGGACAATTCAGATACTTTACATTGCAAATCATAAAACATGCCACTTCTGAAATTTTCACTTGTTTTGAATTACATATGTGAAATAACAAGGGAGAAATATGAGGGTAATGCATTCCGTGTTCCATGGAGAAATATGGCCAAAAATGCATGTAAAAATACATATATATTCACATGTATATGACAAAATGACAAATATGTATGTGCATATATAAGTATATAATATTATAATTAAGTTTCTTGTTTTGCATGTGCTAATGAGTATTTCCTAAATGCCAGGCATTCTACTCAGTGTTTTATTTTTATTTTCTTATTTTATCCTCATAAAAATCCTAAGATATATGCAGTATTACTATGTTCATTTTATAGAAGAGACTGCTGAAGCTCTGAAAAGTTAAATGACTTGCTCAAGTTTACACAGCTAGTACTAGGTGAAGCCAGAACATTAGAAAAAAGGCCAGCCTGACTTTAGAGTCCATGTACTCAGACCCTAGGTTCCACATACAACCCTTCTGAAGCTAAAGCTCTCTAATCATAGCAAAATGCATGGGAATATGTATATCTCAAACTTGTTCACTTAATTTTTTAAAAAACACTGTTAACATTTCTCAAAGGGTGTATGTAAATTAACTACAGGGAATTTTTAACAAGTCATTCCACAGCAATTGTCTAACATAGGAAAAAAAATGTGACATTTTCAAGGAAAAGAAATTAAGCAATCCATATGGCCATGTTTGCCCTGGAAACAACATGTTTTGGCTCAGTGCTGGACCATGCATCAGAGCTGGGCAGGCTCTAGTTCATGTCCCAGAGCCACTTGATTGTTTTAGCAGAAGGCACCAACACTTGAGCAGAGTCAGGCCAGGCACTTGTGCAAATGAATGCTGATTCCTCCTCCTCTGTGAACAGCTAACAGAAGACAGACTTCATGTGTTCCAGTCTGGAAGAACTTCAGGGCATGTTGTTGTCTTTTTAGTCACATTTGAGCCACTGAGCTGCTTGATAGAATAATATTTAGAACTAGAAGGCATCAGGGAGAATGTCTCATCTAACTCCCACATTCGGCAAACAGATCTGGAGAATAAAGTGATTGGCTCAAAGCCATGCAGATAATCAAAGGCCAAGTTAGAAGGGGAAAGATCTCCTGACTCAAATACAGTGATTTCAGCCCACCTAACGTCAGCTGAGAAGTATTCTTTTTGTTGCAAGTGTGAAACTGGCTAACTCAATGTGGTAGGAGTTTAAAGGGGAGTACTCTGGATTCATGTTACTAAAACACCCACAACAATATTAACAATTGCTAGCTTTTATCTACATCTTTCACCAATATCTCCCCGATGTTAACTCCATTCTCAGGCTTCCCAATGTAGCAAGATGGGTATAGGGGCTCTAGTGTTAGCATACTCTTAGGCTCAAGTGCAGGGGTAAAGAGAATCTCTCTTTCTCCAAACAATTACAAACTAAAATCTTGGGTCTGACTAATCCCTGGCCAAAGTTGGGTTTGTACTTATCCCTAAAAAATCATCAATGCTGGGATGATGAATACACCAAGATAGGATCTATGTCAAATGCCTATCCCCAAAGCCCCTCCAAAACCATATGACTGAATGTGGGGCAGAGATATTTGAGATATTTTCAACAAGAGAAGGGCAAATGAATGGAGAGTGCCAGAACAACATACGTCCATTACACAAATGTAAATACCACCATTATAAAGTACGAAACTGGTAGTGATCTTTAAAGAAGGGAAGAAAAGTCTCCATATCACAGAATGAAGAAATATCAAAATTTGTGTCACAAAATATTCTTCACATACATACCTTTCCTAATCTGTAAAATGGAGATAAGAAGTATATATTAATAGTTCTTGTAAGAAATATGAAAAAAAATGTAAAATGTATAACATAGTGGCTAGTACAAAGCAAACTCTCAGTAAATGGTCTCTCTCTATTAAGGCAGTTAGCTTCATAGAAAAGATCAGAATTTAACAAAAGTGAAGTTTACAACAGCAAATATTTGCACCAGTAAATTTAGCAATACTATTTTCTAGTGTTTTCTGATTGTGTAATTGTCAAAAAAAGAACAATACAAAAAACTCTCTGGAAGGAAGTGTCTTTCTAATTATTATATTGATATTTTCCTTCTCTCTAGAAGAGTTGACTAAATTAATGTGAAATTAGGTAAAATTAATAGGTGAAATTTTGGATGTTAAATTTTATAAATACAAGACTTATCTTCTGATGATTTCAAATCACTTATATCTATCTCTTTAAACCTCAAGAGTATCAACTAAATAGTTTGTTACTGTGGGTAAAAACCAGACTCAGACCAATTGTTGAAAAATGCCTCCCTCCCAACACCTTTCCCTAGCCAGTAGGCAGCCTCTGTTATGAACATCTAGCCTGTAGGCAATTATTTGTTCTGGTAGCTGTTCTCTCATCTCTAAGAAGTTAACTGAAAATTCAAAGTGAAATGTTATTCGACATAATTTAGGCATAACCCTTCCAAGTTAGCATTTGAATAATTCACGTGCAGTGGGTGCTTAAAAAAAATAAACAGAAACATTGGGTTAAAAATCTCATTTACCTGTATGTCAAAAGATTTGAGATTTCTCAAGCTTTCCCTATGTAGTAGAGCTATTTGGTTGGGAGATGAAAAAAGCAGTACCACTGAGTAAAGCTACTTATAACTAGAGAAATTCTTCATAACAGTCCATGTGGCCACTATTGTTTTCTTATTTAAACTCGCATACAAGTAACAGCCTTACAGCCGCTAAAAAAATGTACAAAGGACTTTATGAAAAAATTGATTATAGTTTCTTTATTGATAGATTTAAATATTAATAAAGGATGCCATCAGTTGAAATAGACAAAATAATAAAAGCGATAAAAGCCAATGATATTTTGTGATTTGATCAGAAAGGCTTTCATGTCTGAAAAGATAAAAGGACTAAAACAATTTATAATAGAAACTATCCATAATTTAGCATAGAAACATAACCTAAAAAACAGAAGAAAGTTGAAAAAATAATAATCACATGAATACAATAACACAGGACAACATAAAACCACAAAATGATGAGCCAGAATTGCAACAGAAAAACTCCAAAAACAAAGACATCGTTCAAAAGATGATCAGCTTCTAAATAAATTATAAATAACAATGAACTTAATAGAGTTGAAATGAAATTGCTTCCACAGAAAAAAGTATCAAGACAACCACAGTGATTACAGAGGAAAAAATAGTACATATGAAGAAAAGATTCCTGAAATGCAGGAAGAATCTGCAAAGGAAAGAGCATATTCTGTTTCGTGAAAAATTAATGTAGAGCAATGAACTCTCAGGCATATCCTGGGTGAGTTATGTTATTTCCAAGGTAATAATTCTTCAAGCATCCAAATGAAAAAGCAACTCATTTATAAGGAGAGAGCGAGACAAAACAAGTTAGCTGCAGACTTTGTCCCAGCCACATTTAATGCCAGAACACAACTGAGCAATGTTTACAAAGCATGCAGAAAAACTACCCCCCCAAAATTCAAGCTGTTGTCATGCTGCCATTCAAGTATAAAGGCAAGAGATAGACACTTTCAAATATGAAAGAGCTCAGGGACTAAAGCACTTGTGAGCCATCGCTGGAAAAAATAAAAATTACCATATAAATAAATCAAGCCAATAAAGTCATGAATGGCAAAGTCACAGTGAATGACATAGAGCACTCAGTATCATAAGATCATAACAATGTCTGTAAAAAAAAAGTGTGACCGAATTCTGTACTTGGCTATATTAATCTGTTAAGAAGACAATAAGAAAATATTCTCAAGCCTATAAGGACTCCAGGAATGTAGAAGCCCTCTTCAACAAAAGATGATGAAATTCATTCAATCAAAAGAGCATTTAAATTGACTAAATCCATTAGAAATGGAAGCTACGGAAAGACTAAATACTGCGGAAATCATTAATACATAACAGAAAGCAAATGTTATATTTTTGTCCACTTAAAAATATCTAAATAAGTGCACATATAGTAGCAACATTCATCTGGTGTAGGGCAGAGGGGATGGGTATATTCACACCTAATGGGTGCAGTACACACTGTCTGCGGGGTGGACACATTTGAATCCCTGACTCAGGTGGGGCAAAAGCAATTATACGTAATCTAAACATTTGTACCCCCATAATATGCTGAAATAAAAAAATTAAAAATTAAAAAATATATCTAAATAACAAAATTTAGGTTTAGGACACAGGAGTGAGTCAAAGTGGAAATGCAGTACTTTCTTCATATTGAAAGCTGAGAGCCAAGTATTACTATCCAAAAGTAAAACATGTAGTTAAAAAATATGACTTTAATTTTTTATTTTTCATAATTTGCAGTTAAAAGGTTTTTAGAGATTAATATCTCCTGTGCAGAAACATTTATCTAAAATTCTGGTGTTGCTTCAATTCCCGCCTATTAAATGTAAAGTTTTTTAGCAGGGAGGAAAAAGAAAGAGTGGGAGGGCCAAACAACGTGGCTTTATTGAGCGCTCCCGGGCGAGGTTCATGGGTCCCCAGAGAGGGGCCAGAGAAGTTGCGCTGCCCAGAAGTTTTGAGCGAGCTTATATATGTTTTAGAGTTGGGGGTGGGGGTTTTTCCGGCGCAAAGAGTTCTGGCGCGAAAAGTAGGGAACTCTTTGTTTGCGTTGTAGGGCGGGTATTGAGAATTAGGAGGGGCTGGTGGTATGAGTGGATTCCAGGAGGGGCCGGGGCTATGTGTGGACCCCAGGGACGGGAACTTCTCTTATCTGAGTGAACATTCAGGTGTGGTTATTCTTTAACTTAGCTGGGTCTAGCAGTTATTTTTGGTGGGTATTGTGGGCTTCTTATTTTCTTTAGGGAGGGGAAGGGTGCCTGCCACCAGCCTTACATTAAATATAAAATTAAATGAAATGGCTCGTATTTTTAAAATAACATTCATGGTGTCATACTACTTTTGCGAATGCAATTTATATATATTTGTATATGCATCGATTCTGGAATTATGCTCATCTAGT
>CAUYSK010084789.1:0-13968 GCA_963575035.1 Avahi laniger
AGTGATAATTTCTCTTGCTAGAAACTATTTTTTTCTTTAAATAATCGTAAAGGACTTCTTAAGTCAAACTTAAAACTGATAAATTTTAAAAGTAACAGGTTCAACTGCATAATTAGTGAAAATTTCAGTATAACAGCAACAGATAGTATAAACAAAACTTTTTAAAATTTAAAAACCTAGAACGATATTTGCAAAAAAATTAGACAAAAGCTCAATTTTTCACATGTAAATAGTGTCTACAAATTATGAAAAGATAATACAATAAAAAAGGACAAAGTATGAATAATTATTTTACAGAGGAAATAAAAATGATCCATAAAGAAATGAAAAATAC
This sequence comes from Avahi laniger, assembly GCA_963575035.1. Classification (NCBI taxonomy): domain Eukaryota; kingdom Metazoa; phylum Chordata; class Mammalia; order Primates; family Indriidae; genus Avahi; species Avahi laniger. The sequence continues at coordinate 335 of CAUYSK010084789.1, forward strand.
CTAACCTTACTAATTAATAGACAAATGCAAGTTTTGTGGTTTAATGAAATATTTTTTTCATTAGTACAATTTTGAATAGTTCATAACATCCATTGTTGCCAAGGGTTGGTAGAAATTTGATTTTAGGTAGAAATGATTTGAGCCCTTTTGCATAACATGGTGGTGAAACATAAAAATTTAAAGAGCATCATTTGACCCAGTTATTCTACCTGTGGTAATTTATATATCAAAAACACTTGTATATGGCCGGCATGGAGACTCACGCCTGTAATCCTAGCACTCTGGGAGGCTGAGGCAGGTGGGTCTTTTGAGCTCAGGAGTTCGGGAACAGCCTGAGCAAGAGAGAGACCCCCGTCTCTACTAAAAATAGAAAGAAATTAGCTGGACAACTAAAAATATATAGAAAAAATTAGCTGGGTATGGTGGCACATGCCTGTAGTCCCAACTACTCTGGAGACTGAAGCAGGAAGATCCCTTGAGCCCAGGAGTTTGAGGTTGCTGCAAGCTAGGCTGACACTCTAGCCAGGGCAACAGAGTGAGACTCTAACTAAAAAAAAAAAAAAAAAAGAAAAAACACTTATATACACCACTGAGATGCCTGCATAAAAATGTTTATTGCAATTTTAGAATGACAAAATTAAAATGTCAATAAATAGAATGAGAGGAAAATATAAAATGGTATATTCTTACCAATCAATACTAAGCAACCATTGAAAATAATTTGGAGAATCTATAAAGACAGATTAAAGTATCAAAATCAAAATATTCAGTATAAAAAGCAAGTCTCAAAATAAAATAAACGAGTCTCAATTATCTAAAAAAGCACATATATATGTATAAACATATTTGGATACATATGAATATGTATGAAGTTATTGAAAACATTTAAAAAACCAAACAAAAAGTTATTGAAAAAATCCTAAAATGACATATGCTAAACTGAGACAAAGGTAGTTACATATTGGGGAAGAGAATGAGTTCAAAGAGCGGAAGAATTTAATTGGGTATTAATTGTTTATTCCATATAATCCTGAATAATTTAAATTTTAGTAATAAAAATATGTTTCTAAATTACTTTTATATTTTTCATAAGTCAGGGAAATATAGATACTATATAGTATAGTAAGTAAATACTTTCAGAGAAGTTTACTGGTGAAATATCAGTCAATTAACAACAGCATTCCCAAGAGTTGTTATTTTTGAGCATTTCTCTTTCTTATATAATCAAGCCTTTAACTTTTAACCTAAATTTTTAAGAATTTTAATTTTTACCATACTTATAGGGCTTAGCTTTGGCTAGAATCAAAATTTAAGTAAATTAGACATCAATTGAAAAAAATTAACCAAGACCTTCTTTGACAACACCCTACTAGGAGGTGGAAGAGGTGGTAAGAATCTCAGCATGGTTTCTGGAAGTTCAATTTTTGAATTTTATATTTGAAAAATAATTATTTAATTGACAAAGACAAAGAAAAAGAAGTTAAAATTTGACTTTCTCTGCCATGAGAGATATTGTTGTTATGTAATTTTATAGATATTACAAGAAACTTAACCTGTTTTCATGTGTTTACAACATTGGTATTAAATAAAATGGAAGAAATATGAAATATAGTGTGAATGTTAATGTTCCATTAATTACACCATTAATTATATTAATAATTTGCCAATAGTCCACAGAAAGCAGGAATTATAACCAGGACCAATTGATTCCAAAACCCATATGAATACCATTATACTATCCTACCTCTCTCCTGTAGTATGCACAATTTAATTTTGATTGGTATTAATTAATTTGTTTCCAGAAAATTTTAATTATTTTTGATGAATAATCTAAATTCTATTTTTTAGGACCAATTGCCATTCATTTGTCCCTAGTCCTCAGTGCATTGTCTTTTATGTAACCTTATCAAATAGGTACACAACACATTAAAATTTCCTGGCATTTCAAACAAGTACAAGTCACTTTATTGCTGCAAAAACCTATTGCAAAGTTAAGAACTAATATGTTGCTTGGAAAGAAAGCAGAACAAGTTATTGGCAAAATCACTTTATCAAATGACTTTATTGAATGTCATATAATATAAATGGCAGTCAATGTGGAAAAGGAACTATCATGTGAGTATTCCAGCTGATATCTTTCTCTACAATAAATTGAAAGCTCAGATGTGTACTGTATAAATAAATGTAAGCATATGAATGGTGTATGTATGTGCATGTGTGTATACATGTGACATTTCGTTCACTGAAAATTTGTGCTAATAGAGATGTTTAGTTACTGCCTATTATTCTTTTGAACAATATTGTAGATTCAGACAATGTTCTATTGGGATTAGAAGTGAATGAACACAGTTAGTGTGCCCCAGGGAAGGGTGTTAATAAGGGAATACCAGAGTTTGTACCTTTCTGCCAATACTCAAACTGCTTTAGGCTGGAGACCAGTTGGCCAGGCAATCTGACTAATCCAGACCATGACTCAACATCAAAGGACATAATGACCATTAGGAATGTAATAATGTTATGGACACTAAGTATACCGCATAAAGATTCCCAACAAATGTAAAACTGTGGGTTGTTGAAAGTTATTGGGGGGAGGGGAAATTAGGGAGTTGCTATTCAGCAGATATAAAGTTTCGGTTATACAGAGAAGATATACAGAGAGATATAAAGTTTCAGTTATACTGCTGTACAACTTTGTGCTGGTAGTGAGCAATATTGTATTGTGTATGTAAAAACTTGATAAAAGGGTAGATCCTACTAAGTGCTCTTATCACAATTTAAGAAAAGAAAGAAAGGAAGTAAAAGAAAAGAATGGTATTTTTGAAATGAAAAAGTAGGAAACAAATATTTCTTCCCAAGACTAATCCTGTCATCTCTTTGATTTCAAGTGACTTTCTTAAGTAGCATATCTCAGTGATATATTCAACATCTGACATAGCTTGAAGCAATTACTCATTGCCAGAAAAATGACTTTTCTGAGATGAAGGTAATAGGATTTCTTCACGAGACCAAAAGAAAATCATGCAAAAGACCTGATCACTTATAGATTGACTTTTTCCAATACTTAACAATCTTTTTTATCTCCTACTGGCCTGAGAAATTTATTGATGGGATATCATTGGGCATATTTTAAAATCACATCCATATGCTGTATTTCATCATTAAAAAATATGTTTCAGAGTAAAATATCACTAAAGAGTAATTAGAAAGCCATAAGCCATTTACCTTGATTTCCTTATAGTTGAGTGAGTTGCATCATTTAACCTTTTAGCGTCAAGCATGATGTGCTAGTATCTGATGGAACACTAGAGGTTAGATTCAGTGAGAAATATTTTAGTATTCAAAACTATCAAAAGAGCCTCTGAATGCTTGCTGCAAATCTTGATAGATAGAATTGAAAGTTTAGATTTAATTTTACTGAGAAACAAAGCCCATTAAAACCCTTTATCCTTGAGTTAGATATAAACAGCATTATCCTTCTTAAGTTATGAAATAATTTTATATTTTAATTATAATAAACATTTTAATGTATCTAAAATTGGCAATTCTTTTGAATACTAAGTATCCATTAAGTGATCTGCAAATGCTGAAAGATTGATGTCATGCTTAGGAATATCTTCTTCATAGCACTTTTATGTTCTCCCAATGCTTTTTATGCTCAGAAAAATCACTTAAGTGTGGCAAAATTCTGTGTGTGGGAGGGTAGGGGCATTATGAGATTTAAAACAATAATAGAAAAGAAATAATTGTGATGTTACTCTCAAATCAAAAACCATTCTCAAACACATTTCACAAATATGAATTTAATATCACTTATGAATATAGATTTTTAATATGACTTATGAATCAGACTTGATCTTTACAGCATACAGACTGCATCTTAAAAAATAGAATTGGTTATGAGGAAATGGAACTTTAAGACAGAGTTTATAAATCTTTGACATTTACCTTTTCTTGTCTTCTGTATATAGCAAATCAAAATTTAGATTCATGGTCATCTGCGATTGGTCGGTAAATATTTATAAAGAATTTATTAATTCTAAGCATATTGTGAGGTGCTGAAAGGAATGGAAACAATGAGCTGCCTCTTCGTTCCTCAAGAACTTGAGGAAAAATATTCATATAAAAATCCTAAATCCTTCCTTTCACATATGCTTTAATTTGCGAGGGGACAGGAAGGAGTCTTTCATGGTAGTTGTCAGATTGTTTATCAAGGGACACATTTTTTACCACTTGCATTCCTTAACAAAAATCAGTCCTAGAGTTCTTTCATTCCTAAACATCCAATCAATACTTTTTCCACTCAAAATGTAAAGGAATTCTAATATCATTCTCCGATAAAAGGAATCAGGGCTCCTTGGAGAAATGGCTGGTTCTAGAAGTAGGACAAGAAACACAAGATGAGCCCAGTGGATCTCACTTGCCAGAAAGTAATGAAGTGTTTAACAAAGCAAAAGAGCTGGGTGCAGTAGCTTGCACCTATAATCCCAGCACTTTGGGAGGTAAAAGGATCACTTGTGGCCAGGAATTCAAGATCAGCCTGAAAAACGTATCTACACCCCATCTCTACAAATAATTTTAAAAAATTAGCCAGGCATGGTGGCATGTGCCTGTAGTCCTAGTTACTCAGGAGGCTGAGGCAGGAGGATCACTTGAGCCCAGGAATTTTAGGCTGCAATGAGCCACGACGACGCGCTGCACTCTAGCCTGGGCAACAGAGCAAGACCTCCTCTCAAAAAAAATAATAAAAAGAAAAAAAAGAAAAAAGAAAAAGAACAGAGACGTATCAAAATAAAAAAGGAGCCAACTGATAGAGCTCCCAATGGCCAATTTTGAGTAACATTTAATGGAATAATTTGATCAATAAAAAATTGTAGTAGCACATTATAATTCAGTGTATAAAATGAATACCCATGAGAGCATACTTACATGAATACATTACTAAATAAATAAATAGGGAGAAAAGACAGATGTTACATACAGAATAATAATTTATGTAGATACTTCACCCTCGAAGACAAGGAGCATAACTTCCAAGTCCTTAAGTGTAAGCTGCACATAATGACCTCCTCCCAAACAGAACAGTATGGAAATAGGGAAAAAGAGGAACTTTACAGTAGAGAAACCTGGTAAACACTGCCTCTGCCAGGTGATAAACGTTAACATCAACGGTGATGAGTCAGGGTGATAGCCTGTATCCGTGATTATGACGTGATGACTTTACCTCTTTGGTCTGCCTCCCCAAACCTCACGTCCTGAGTCTAACCTGGACAATATTATCAAACAATCCAAACTGAAGGATATTCTATAGAATATCTGGCCATTAATCCTCAATAATCTCAAGTTCATTAAAAAAAGGAAGTCTGAGAAACTGTTACAGCATGAGTAACCTAAGTAGACATGATAAGTAAATGTAATGTGGTGTCCTGGAACAGAAAAAGGACATTTAGTAAAAACTAACAAAATCTGAAAAGTACGGGGCTTAGTGAATAATAATATATCAATGCTGGTTCATTAGTTTTGACAAATGAGCTACAGTAATGTAAGATATTAACAATAGGGGAAACTGGGTTTGGAATACACAAAAACTCTCTGTACTCTGTTTACAACTTCCCTGTAAATCCAAAATTATTTTGAAATTAAAGTTTATTTAAAATTGTGTATAAAGGGAAACCTAGAGCTGGAATCTGAGGATACCCATTGAACATCCCACTGATGACTGAAAGAAGGAAAATTTGTCTCCGCATGCTCATAACTGCTCATCCATTGACTGTTCTCTCAGTTTATCCATCTCTGTTGATGGATATTCTACATACTTGCCCACCTACTTATTGCCTCTTTCAATACTAGGCTACTAAAAGGCACAGACATCAGTTTTGAGTTAGTAATGTCCTCTCTTGATTAAAAAATAGGGCAGCAATGGTTTTCGATACACGAGTAGGTTTTACTATATCTTTGGAGAAAATGCAGGCAAGGAAACAGGTATTTAAGGTCTTGAGATGAATGAGCCAGGATTATCTTAGTAAAGGTGGAGGGCAAGTTTTGCTTTATTTTTATCCTTTACTCTTTCTCTTCTGAACTTCTCTTTTTTCCCTTTTTCGCATTATAAAAATACATCTGGATGCTGACAAAGAAAAGTGATGGCTTCCAAAGAAGGACATGTGAAGGAATATTCTTGAGTAAAACAGCCTAAGCACCTATGTGTTCTTTTTCTTTTTTTAACACTTCAATTTTACAAGAGAAGTGAAATTTAAAATGGCACTTCTTCATGTTAAAAAAGAGAGCAAAACTGTTAGCACAGATGGTTAGCAGCAAGGTTGAGGACACAATGAACAGTCCGCAATTATATCATTGTATAGTCTGTCAGCAATTCAGAAGCTGAGCAGCAGCAGCCAGGTCTGAGTTGGCTTTGTTAATAAGGCATCCTTTCACTTCCTTTCTCTCTACCTCTTATAGCACTTGTTTCTATAATATGCAGACGTGTTTAAGTGTCTGCAAATTAATACAACTAATCAAGAAAGCCTATCTTTTCTGCAGCATGTGTTATCTCTTTCAAAGTAGAAGTTTCTCTTTTAGGAAAACTTAAACATAGTTTGCAGCTTTCAGGTAAAATCTCAAACAAAAATATCACAAGAAGTAGACACCAGTAAGACAGAGGTCACCCTTTTGGAAAAATTCGTCAATCACTTATTGATTGCCTTCAATGCAGAAAATGCAAATCTCAATTTAATCACTATGTTTTTTTCAAAAAAGTTGACCAGTGGATAGAAATTAACATTACGTGTGTTAGATAACAAGACTTTTGCCTAATGACCTACTTTCACCACTGAGAATATTCATATTCTTCCATTATCTAAAATATACTATGCATTATATGCCTAAAATTTTGACAGAAATGCAGTTACATTTCAATGATGAAAAAAATTGTTTTATGTCCTATATTGACCATAGGACTAAGCAATAATTAAAACAAACACTTCAATTTCTGAGTAATAAAAAAAGTTTTTATAGACTATCCAATTTTTTTGCTAAATCTAGACAAATGTGGGATTGTTTTCATTTATTTGATTAAAATTAATAAGATTATTGAAATTATCTCAAAGGCATTATGTTTGTGATGGGTTGTCTATAACACAATATGGAACCTATCCTTTAATGATAAGTTTCTTCTGAAATGTATTTTTTATTATTGGTTTTCATACTTTTGCAATATTAATCTTAATGATAAAATCTAGACAAAATATATAGGCTATTGTATCATTTTCTCAACTATTGGAATATTACTGGCTCTGGGAGATTTTTATTAACTGTTCTATGAAAAAAGAAAAAAAGTGTTCTATAATCAAATAAGTTTCAGAAATGTTGCCTACTACAGTGTCTAAGTTTCTTTCTATTAGCATATGAAAGGTTTTGGTAAGTCCTGCAGAAAGGATGTCTGCCAAAAATATTTTGAGAGTAGTAGGAGAAAAGTCTGCAGAAGCAAACAGCATCCAAATTATAAAGGATGTTTTATGCCTTGCTAAAAAGTTTGAAATGTTTTCAAATTTCTTTTTAGAATAACTGCTTTGGTAGCAATGTGAAGGATGGAATGCGGGGACCTATTTAGAAAACTTTTCCAGTAATCAAAATGAAAAATGTAAGCAAAAGTGGTTGCAATCATACTGGAAAGAAGGAGATAGATTAAAAATGTATTAGAGAGAAATGACAGGATTTGAAGATTGCATGAATGTTAGAGGATTAGAATTCAAAAATGAATTAAATTTATGGGTTACTTAGTGGATGTTGGAACCATTCTCTAAGATCAGGCACTTAAAAGGGAGGATCAGAAACAGATGGGATAAAATGGAGAATCTGTTTTCATGTATGTCAAGTTTGAGGTACCAAATTAAGGAAGAGATTCTCAGTATATATTTGGAAATAGAACCATGGAATTTCTAGAAAAAGACCTAGGCTACAGACATATACTGGCAAATAAGTGGTAGTTAAAATCAAAGGAATGGATGAAGTCACTAAGAGACATTAGTTAGAATGTGAAATGTAGAAAACACAACAACAACAAATAAGTGTTAGATCACTAAATAGAATCTATAGGTGAAAAAACATCAGAGAGCAGGGTCGTAAAACCTAAGGGTGATGGTTAATTTTAGGTGTCAACTTGACTGGCTTAAGCAATACATAGAAACCTGGTGAAGCATTATTTTTGAGTATGTCTGTGAAGGTGTTTTCAAAGGAGATTAGCATGTGAGTCTGAGTGGACTATGTAGGGAAGATCCACCCTCAACGTGAGCGGGCATCATCCAATCTGCTGGGGGCCCAGAGAGAACAGGAACAGAAATAGAGAAAAGAAGATACGTTGATCTATCTGCTGAAGCTGGGATGCACTGTTCTCCTGTCCTTGAACAACAACTCCAGGCTCCCAGGCCTTTGGACTTTAGGACCTACACCACCGTCCTCCACCACTTCAGTTCTCAGGCCTTTGGCCTCAGACTGAGAGTTACACCATCAGCTTCCTTGGTTCTGAGGTCTTTAGACTTGGACTGAGACATGCTACCAGCATCATAGGGTCTCCAGCTTTTAGAGGGCCTGTTGCAGGACTTCTCAGCCTCCTTCCATAATCAAGTAAGCCAATGCTTCTAACAACTCCCTTCTTATCTATCTATCTGTCTATCTATCTATCTTTTATTGGTTTTGTCTCTCTGGAGAATCCTAATACACTAAGTGTGGAGAGAGTATCAAGAAAGAGGGAATAATCAGCAATGCTACAGAAAAGGTCAAATAAGATATATATGAAATAAAGTGCATTAAGTTTAGCAATGAATCAGTTGTTGGTGATCGTGGCCAGCACAATTTCAGTGGAACAATAAGGCAAAGCCAGATAGAGATTGGGCGTGAAGTGTGGGCATGGAGATAGCAAATGTCATACAAGTAGTTGTTTCCAGAAACTTTGCTTTGCTAGAAAGGAGAGTAACAAGATAATGAGTCCCACAGATAAAGATAAAGAATATTATTATTTTGTTTTTCCTTTATTTTAAATTTAAATTGGGAGAGGTCCAGTAAAGAGAATAAACACTGAAAATACAGGCAAAGGGATGTTGGTTAATTCAGATTTTTTTTGTTTTTGTTTTTGAGACAGAATCTCACTGTGTTGCCCAGGCTGGAGTGCTGTGGCGTCAGCCTAGCTCACAGCAACCTCAAACACCTGGGCTCAAGTGATCCTTCTGCCTCAGCCTCCCAAGTAGCTGGGACTACAGGCACGTGCCATTGTGCCCTGCTAATTTTTTCTATTTTTAGTTGTTTGGCCAATTTCTTTCTATTTATGGTAGAGACGGGGTCTCGCTCTTGCTCAGGCTGCTCTTGAACTCCTGAGCTCAAGCAATCCTCCCGCCTCAGCCTCCCAGAGTGCTAGGATTACAGACGTGAGCCACCGCGCCCGGCCGAATTCAGATTTTTGAAGAAGCAGGAAGGAATGGGATCTAGAGGGATTCATCTTTCACAATGACATATAAAAGAAAAATGGTAATGATGAACATAAAAGTAGATAACTTGATAAGTTTAAATATGGAATATTGAGGGATTTCCCACTTGTTCGATATTATGTTCTCTTTGAAGTAGAAGGCAAATCCTCCTGCTGAGAATGAAAAGGAAGTTTAAAACATAAGGGCTTTGGGAGAGTTCTGAGAGTTACGAAAGTGCCACTCTGAGGAACGATGAGAGAGTGTCTAGGAACTTGTCTGTGAGGCTGCAGAGGACCCAGCTGAGCTAGGAACAATTACTTTATATTGACACCTCACTGTTTGGGTGCATGGTTTCCTCTGTAGTGATCAACAGTCTGAGTGCAAGAAAGGAAAAAACAGTTGGATTGATCCAGGTCAAGGTATAAAGGAGTCGGTTTCAGTGAGGTAACGTCTAAGTAAGAACATGGAATAAAGACAGAAAGAGGATGACAAAGGAATTAGAAGTTTTACAGCTCAAGTAAATTCAGTAGCACATGCAGTGGAGGTAAGGTAGTGACAAAGGCGGCAGAATAAGAAGTTGCAGGATATCAGAGTATAAAATTTCAGAAATGGAGCCACAGATTACGGTGTTTGGCCATGAGGGTGATAGCTGAAGAAGCATGCAGAAGGAGGTCAATGGAGACGCATATTTAAACAACAGGGTGGCCCTGATGTTGGAGAGTTGTATGAACACTGTGGTTGTCCTTCTTTAGGGCAGGATCAGCTTAAAGAAAAAAGCTGGGAGTCAGATGCCAAGGAATTCAGGGATTGTTGGAAACAAATAAGAAGCAGAAAGATAGATGGTAAAGAAGGAAAAAGAAAATAATCTACCTGGATGGCAAGAGCATCAGAGACATAGGAGATTTTACCCACAGGTGGAGCATAAATGATAAAGTGTACTGGGGAGAATGGACTCTGAGACCGGTGGAGCGTAGGAGAATGAAAAGCCTCAAGCGAGAGCCAGGAAGTTAAGGCAAGAAAGTGGAGGGTTCCAGGGTCACAAAGAAATAACGGTTTGGGTCCAAAAAGTGGAAGGCAGAGCAGCAGAGCAGTGTAGGGGCGAAGGGAAAGAGAGGGTAGACTTTCACAGAGGCTTGCATTTTGTGTAGTGAGGCTGGGGGCGAGGATAGGAAACACGACGCATTAACTCAAAGTTTTTAAAGAGAACCCCAAGAATTATGTTGAAAGCTGAGAATCCAGGGACCGTGGGAGATCTGGGGAGTTAAACAGCGATAGGCCAGTTCTAGCTAGAACCTGAGCCGCTGACACTACTGCTTCTCCAGATTCTGCCTGTCATCCCTGAGATTTCCTGGCTGTGATTTGGCTCTTTATCTAGACTACAATTTATAATCCCCCTCCCTCTTCCTGTCTCCTGGATACACATCTCCCAATTCTAATCTTATCCCTCCTCCACCTGCCAACCCAGCCTTTTGTAGGGTTTAGCTAGTCCAAACACATCTTTACGATATATGTATATTTGTGAAAAATTATTTTAATGGCAGTGTCTGGGGTAAGGGCAACAGTTTATACAGTTGGGTATCTTGCTCATGAACTTACCTAAGAAACCATAAAATCCTTTTAAAGCCTAGTAATTTCAGAGATGGAACAAGGTGTAGGAAGATGGTAAAGAAAATCAATCCCATTAAAATTTTCTAGTCCCAAGGCAAGTTTCTAGGTCCTTAACTTTATCAGTATAGCTTCTTCTTATATTAACAAGTGACACTAAAGGCAAGATTAATCTCAAATCTTGAGAATTATCAAATTATCTTACTTCTGGCCATAAATAAAAAAAAGAAGAAGCATGATATAGTGATGAATAAGGACACTGGCCATAAGAGGGCTGGGTTGTATCTCAGTGTCTGATCTAAAGTAGCAATCAGAGAGACAAAGTGGACCGCATCTTGCCAAAATTGAGCAAGAGACCAAATACCACAAGATCTATAAGGGAAGAAAATTATCAGAATCAGGACAGACTTAAGAGCTATTTAAAGGTTCATTAGTAATGAACATAACACAACTGCATAAATCTAAATGATCCTAAATGAGAGGTTGTTTATCTTTTCATTCTCTTTAGTGTGTATCCCACCCTCACCAGAGTAATTCATTTTCTCTGTACCCGGGTTTATTATGGAGTTAGTATTGTAGGTTGTTAAGAAAATTTTACAGAAAGAAATAGAAAAATCATGACACATTATTTTGTTTATGCATCCTCAAAGATTTTATTAAAATACACATACTCTGTGTAGGGAATAGTGTTTATATATTAGCACTCTCTAACACTATAGTGCACTAATGTGAGTTTCTCCATTTTGCTTTATCTTTTTATCCAAGAAAGAGCATAGCTACAGGGAGAATATATGGGATTATCAAGTTTTTATCATAATAATAAAATTAAAATCATATCAACATATGATTTTTAACACATTAACTGCATGCGAGTTGTATTTAACTCACATTAATTTTGAGCCTGGGGCCTCGAGAAGTAAAACCTGGGCAAATCCCTGCAGTTGGTTCGTGAAAACTTACCTGTTGATGTTCTTATTGTTACAATTAATATTGACAGATTAACTCTAAAAACATGGATTAAGTTAAAATTAAATTAATAGAAATCAATAACTTTCATTTTGCATCAAATTAGAAAAGATCATTTTGTTTTAGTTTTTATTCTATTTTCATAATAAAGGAAAATTTTTTTCTAGTGTGACAGTCAATGTGTTAAAAGTATTTTCATGCAGAGTATAACATGTGCTCTTCATAAAAGTCTATGATTTTGACAAGGTAGATATTTTGTCTGCATTTCAGGGAAAAAGAAAAATGGAATCTTAGTGAAGTTTTCCATTCCATAGCAACCCATATATGGAATGGCTGTTAGGAATATTTGTGTTTCCTCCCAAATTCACTTGTTGCAAACCCAATCACCAATGTGACGGTATTAGGTAAGGCCTTGGGGGCGTGACTAGATCAAGAGGGTGGGGCTCTGATGGTATTAGTGTCCTTATAAAAGAGGTCCCGAAGAGTGACCATGTGAAGATACAGTGAGAAGATGCCCCTTACCAGATAATTAACCTCTGGCACCTTGAACTTAAACTTCCCAGGCTTCAAAACTGTGGAGCATAAATTTCTGTTGTTTATAAGCCATCCAGCTTATGCCATTTTGTTATACAACCCAAATGAACTAAGAAAAGGATCTTTCCATAAATGACATAACTTGTTAATGTCATGCCTAAAAGTGAAGCCAAGACCATTTCAACTTCAAAGAGTATGTTCTTACCTGCTACCTCTGTTCCAGGTTTAATCATCTGTATTCTTTGTAGTTGCATGACCTTAGACAAGTTACTTAACCTCTTTATTACTTAGTTTCCTACCTGGAAAATGCAGATACTAACATCATCTACCTTGTAAGTTTTGTTGTGAGAATGAAATAACAATGAAACCAACTGCTTGGCACATTGGAGACGAACACTGAAGCCCTCATAAATGCTACCTATGCTATTGTTTCTCCTGTACAATAAAAAAAAAAAAATTAGAGAAGTTCCTTCAAAGGCATTTATTCCATAAGCATTCATTGAGTTTATATGATATGCCAGGCACTGTGCTACATACTAGAAAAAACGAGAGCATTAAAATATAGTTCCTTGCCTGAGTAGTTTCTAGCCCAAGGAAGGAATGTACTCACACAAAGTATTACTTACCAAATATATTTCAAACATTAAGATAGAAACAGGGGAAAGGGGATGGTTTAGGCACCAAGCACAGAGTGGTCAGGAAAGGAAGGTCTGGAGGTTTAGAAAATGTTTCCTAGAATGTGACATTCCAGACAGGGAGGAATATGAGCAGAAACAGTGAAACAGGAAACGCTTCAGTGTGCTTAGAAAACTGTAAGCCTTTCACTATGGCTAGAGAGTAAGGATGATAAGGACCCAATAAGATAGAAACTAATAGTTAGATAAGAAGATAATTTTTTTTTTTTTTTTTTGAGACAGTGTCTCACTCTTTTGGCCGGGCTAGAGTGAGTGCCGTGGCGTCAGCCTAGCTCACAGCAACCTCAAACTCCTGGGCTCAAGTGATCCTCCTGCCTCAGCCTCCCGAGTAGCTGGGACTACAGGCATGCACCACCATGCCCGGCTCATTTTTTCTATATAT
>CAUYSK010084792.1:0-67894 GCA_963575035.1 Avahi laniger
CATCTATTAGATATTGGGCAGGGGGGAGGGGGGAGGAGGGAGGAGGGGACGGGTATATGTGTACACAAAGAGTGCAATGTGCACCACGCAATGGGATGGACATATTTGAAACCTGGACTGAGGGGGGAAGGGGGGGCAAGGGCAACACGCGTGACCTAAACATCTGTACCCTCATATTATGCTGAAATAAAATAAAAAAATAAAAAATAAAAAAATAAAAATAAAAATAAAAAAAACAGATGTGATTTATTCTTATTTATCCTTATGGATACCAGGACCAACAAGAGCAAATGACAGAGAAGCAGGTTTAGAGTCTCTGTGGAAAAAATAAATAGAACTCCTAGCTCCTACAAATCTACACAATACAGGATCCTCCCTGTCTTCCACCTTTTGGATAGCATCTTCTCTCTCAACCACTTGAAAAAACAGCCCTAGTTTTTTCCATACCACAGCACATGGAGAGAAGAATTTGCCACAAATGTTGAGGGAACATCTATTGGTGAATGTTCGTAGCCCAGCAGAAGTTGGGATCATTCAAAGTAATAGAGGTCTTCTCCCATTACATAAATGCACAAGAAGAACTCCTGAGGGATGCTCAGATTTCTCTCTCATGCTTCCTCCATAGACCACCTGACTCTCTCCCCTTTAGACCCTGCAGCACCCTTCTCACCACCAACTCCTTCCCTGTGTAGTCTGTAATTTTTGCTCCATCTACTAGACCATGAGCCCCTTGGGGACAGAAAGCAACACCTCTGCCTGAACCCCCAATGCCTAGCACAATATCTGGTCACTGGAAGTGCCTGAGAAGCATTTGTTAAATGAACAAATTCACAAATGAGAGGGAAAAAGTCTACTTCCTATACCTCTAATTTATATATTCCAAATTGGCAAAACTCCCAGAAACATCTAGAAACAATTTTCAGAATAAAATAAGCTATGAAGCCAGCCAGAGATCTGTGAGATGGCGATTTGGAAAAACTCAGAGACCTGAGTTTTTCCAATACACATCCTTCGAGAGCCAATTGTAAAAAACCTTTTTCTCAGAGACAAATAACTACAAAAACTTTAAAATACAGACAGTTCCCTACTTAGGAACATGTTGTGTTCTGAAAGCCTATTTATGAAATTGTTGTTTGTAATTCAGAGTACACTCTCTTGCAGAGCCACGTTCAGAAGAGTAGCCGACAACATGGCTCCAACTCAAGAGATTTGCAAGGGAAAATAATAGGAACCAATAAAGCTGTACTGCGAAGTCAAAGTTTGCTTTTAAACACCATGAAATAGACATATGGAATGTGTCAAACTACAGAGTAGCCTTTGGACAAGGGGCAATATTTGGAAACAATAAAATGAAGTTTTAAATCATTTCTTTTTGTTTATTATGGATTCAGACACTCGAGAAAAAGCAAGTTTTATTTGGAGCAGTTGTAGAGGTTAATGAAGATACACTTAGTCCCACTATGGTGCTTAGACTTCAAGTTCTGGATGAGTATCTGCAGGGCTTGTTGAAAACGCAGATTTCTGGCCTCTCCCTCCAGGGAGGCAGATTCAGCAGGTCAGGGCAGAGCCCGGGGGATACGCATTTTAACAGCACTTGGTGACCCAGGCGATTGTGAGGACCACACCTACAGAACTGCTAGCCCAGAGGGGAAGCCACATCACCTGCATCTGGGCTGAAGACTCTCCTGCCTCCATCTGTTTGGTATAGGGCCATGCCTCTCCTTTCGTCTTCCTGTTTCCTTCTCCAGTGACAGAAGAAGGCAAGTAACTACCTGTCACTTCACAGGATGTGTACAGAGCAGGGATTTAGGGTTCAGAGCATAGGTGAGAGATGAAAGAGACCCCATCACTCATTCAACACACACTGAGGGCTGAGATTCAGCTGGTGTGCTGCCAATTAAAATAACAAAACACTTTTACCGGGTTGAAAATAATCTCTGCCCTGAGTAGCCCTGTTCCCAGTAGGGCTCCCCTGTCCCCTGTCAGTAGCTATCCCAGTTAAACTCTCTGTGGAATGGGACATCTTTGTAGAATTTGTGTGTGTGTGTGTGTGTGTGTGTGTGTGTGTGTAAAGTGCTAAATGTATTGTAAGTGCTGGTTCTTTATTTCTAACAACTGTATTAAAATCTACTTGGAGAATCAAGACAAAGACACTGAAAACTATAGCTAGGCAACAATAAGCCAGTTCTACAGAATACAGTTCAATTTGTTCAAAAGTGCTGTACAATGAAAATTAAGGCAAGCCCAGTGTGGGAGACGCTCTCCTAGAGGAAGCAGAGACTGCACACTGAGGCGTCTGGTTGCTAACACCGCCTCCACCTCGTACTGGCTGGGAGATCCTGAGCCGGCAGCCTGTCTGTAAAGCGAGGATGGCAGTACTCTCCTTGCAGGGCTCTTGGAAAGGTCAGCGTGCACATGGTAGGTGCTCAACAAGAGGTAGCTCTTTAGCAAAATTTGAAAGTGAGAGTACGTCTTGCTGCAATTGCAGAATCTCAGAGCCAACAAGGATGTTTAGTTGTCTTCTTTAAAGTCAATTTGAAATGACTGATCCCCTACTATGTGCAGTACTGTGTGGGTGATAGAAAAACGATTAAGATGTAGTCCAAGGAGGATAACTTGCTTTCCATGGAGGGAGTAGGGCAGTGGGTGTGAAGCATACACAAGCAATCATAATACAAGACAGCATGCTGTAAGTACTAGAATAAATTATAAACAAACCACAATGGAAGTATAAGAGAGAGAATAATTAACTTCAGCTGGGTGGATCTAAGAGGTGGCACTTGCTTTCAGAAAAGTATTTCTGACAGCAGCAAATGGGAAGAATGGATGAGAGAAATGCAGTTATGGGCTCCCTTAATTTCTAACATATTGTGACATTTTGTCTCCCCAAAATGATTAATAAGAGATAAAGAAGCGACCAGTATTTCTAAAAATGGACTGATCCTTTCAAAAGTTTTGTGGCTTAGGCAGGCTCTGAAGTGTATACTCATTTATGGAATTGGAACCTCTTCTTCCCCGTGGTTCTCCCAGCATGTTCCCCATGAGAGCTTCCCCTCCAGGGACAACAGTGAAGAATTCCACAGCAGTGTCTCCTGACCAGACGTAGTAGCGGAAAACACATCCAGAGAAATGTAGTGAACCCAAATTAGCCTCTTTACAAGCTTATTAAAGCATAAAGTTTAGCATGCATTGCCCAAAACATAACAGAAAGGCAAAAGGCTTTCCTTTCTTTTCCTCCCTACTTATTCACACCTTCCTTCCCCTCTTTCCGCCACCCGTCTCCTGAACAGCAATAATCAGAGCAGGATCTGGGTGGGTGGTGTCTCTTTCATTTGTAAGTGAACACACCCAAAGTTCCCGAGACATCCACTGTGAGCAACTCCAGTGACACTGCAGAATTCCAGGCGGGGGCAGGATTTGCAGCGGGGTAGTCACTCCTGAAGTCCACAGGTTCCTTTCATGTTAAAGTACTACTATCTTTAGGAGTATGGAGACAGAGTTGTTGACCTGAATTGCTGTTTCTTAGGAAGCAGACAAGTGAGCAAGTAGTATAACAATTAGGCTGTTTTTTTTAAACACACTGTCTTAGGGGAGCAGACTATCTTTAATAGATATACGTTTCTGCATAGCACTTCTACAATGTATAAAACACTTTCAAATATGCTTTTTCATTTAATCATTACCCTACCCAGGGACGTACATATAACTATCCCCATTTTACAAAAGAGGAAACTGGGGCTTAGAGACTCAGACCTAGGTCTTTCGACTCCATCCAAATAATCTATTGATTACTCTTAATCCTTCTCTTTTGTGCTTTTCCCCAAGCTTATCAGTTGGTATTGTGGGAATTTTCCCCGCTTGCCTTGCTGAGGGGTCCCACCGAGGTGATTGGGCAATATTTACAAGTTGTTCAGCTGATAGTACTTAATAGAGTATTCAGAAAGGGTTGTACAGACCATTTCCAGCATCCTTATTTTAGTGATAAGAAAACTGAAGCCCATAGAGGAAATGATCTGCTTACATTCCCCCAGCTGGATCCACAAACCCCATTCGCAGCAAAGTCGTGACCAGAAGCAGGGTCTCCTGGGTCTCCCGTCCCCTTGCATAATCTCGTGATCGCACCAAAGCACAGCCTTCACAACCAGAGCCAGGAAAGGTAAGGCTAGCACTTGGCTAATATTTCTTCCTATCCTGTCATTGTCTGATAAAATGAAAAGATCTTATTAATTATGAAATCATAAAATATTAGGTGGGAGGGAGCTTGTAGATAATCTGGTGTGATCCTTCATGTTCTGTATGTGAGAAAAGTGAGGGCTAGAAAGGCAAGCGGAGCCCCCAGAGTTTGGTCCCCAGAGACTGAGCCCCCCTTGTGCTTGGGAACCCTGAACTCCACTGTGCTCAAGGCGTCAAGTCCTGCTCACCCAGATTGTCACAGAAGGTCAGATTTAAAGATTTCCAGACACAGGTACTTGACTCAGCCCTCCCTTTGCCTTGGCAATGGAGATCAGGCATCAGCTGCCGGCTTGGATGATGTGTTCCCGGAGCAACATGGTGAGTGTAAGCTGCCAACACTGAAGTGTCAGGGAATGTAAAGTGTTGAGGCAGTTAAACATCCAAAACTGCCCTCTCTCAGAAACAAGGGTGACTCATCAGAGCACTTGGGCTACGACTGGAAAGGCATTAATGTGTCCACGGGGGCAAAAGCCCATGCTCAGAAGCCCTCAGCTTCCCTACCTTTGGCCGTTTGCTTACATCTTCTTTCTTCCACAACACAAGACCCACTCCCAAACTCCACCCTCCTCCTCCATGAAGCCTGCCTTGACTCTTTAAGCCTGGAGAGGTCTCCCTTCTCAAGCCCTGAGAATATGTACAATCTGGCACTTGATTCTGTACTGTCTTTTATTGCTTCTCAACCATTTTGAGTAAGTGTTTTATAGCTGACCCAGATTGCATATGCTGAGAGGAAAGGAACTAAGCTTCTTCCCCTGTACCCTACAGTGCATCTCTGAGGATCACCAAAGAGCTGAGATGTGCTCAGACTCACAGATAGATCTGACTTTAAGACTTTTTCTGCTTTACCTTGTGTTCGCACACACAGTGAATACTCAATACATCCTCATTTGTTTCACTGTGGCTTCAGCCTATACAAATAAAATGCTCAGCAGCCATGTCAGCCCATGCCAAGCCTCTGTGCAAATCAGAGAGAAGGTGACACAGCCCTGCCAGGGTGCGTGGCTGGGCAAGTGGAGTGTGGGCTGGATTTCACCTCCTCAGCAGTGCGCCCTGTGCAGTGAGCCACATGCACCCCCTGGGCTTTGTCTCCTTCTAAAAGCAGCAACAATGTCTCTCTCTCCATCACCCTCCCCAGCTCTCCATTCCGATGGGGAAGGCCTGCCTTGGGAAAGCGGGCATCAGATGCTTCCCAGCTTGTTTTCCAGCTCCCTTCCTGTCAAAACCAAACAACAACAATAACAAAAAAAAAAAAAAAAACACACCCCTGCAATAGCTCCTCTCCGTGGAGCCTGGGGTACCTGAGGCCCACATTCCTGGCAGGACATCTGAAGACCCTCTACACTACCGTCCCAACCTTCCTTTCTTCCACTGGGAAGGCCCGGAATGCACCATGAGTTGTCCTACTTCTCTGTTTTGCTTTCTCCCATCCTAGATTAACCTTTTCCTGCTGACCTCTGTGTCAGATCCTATTCCCCATCCAATTCGTATCCCAGCCCCTGCCTTCTCCCTGTGCCTCAGTCGGCACTAACTGTTCTTCTTGGTGCTCCTCCATCCATCCTCCACTCCTCTTTGCCTTCCACATTCAACCTCCATTTCACCCTTTTCCAACATGTTGTTAGCCTATCAGCCAGCAGGCAGCAGTCTTTTAGCCGTCTGTCCACTCAGGCTTCTCTGCACTCACCCTGCTGCAACCCAGATGCCTAACTCAGTACCACTCTAAGTTCCCCAAAGCAATCCATTCACAAACAAATTGGTGCACAATATTGACTTTACAAATGATTTATTTCACAGGAGCACAGTCTTTCATAGTCCACCCCACAGCAAACTATTTATCAATCTTTGCAAACATTTCTGCTCTCAAATCTTTGCTCGGCAGCCCCGTCCTGAGAGTTGCTTCTCTCTCAACACCCTTCCCTCATGTGCTCCCAGCCAAGTTGAGTCTCCACACTCAGTCTCTGCATGTCCTTCCCATTTGTCCCACCCAATTTATTTCATTCTTGTTTTAATAGGCAGAACAACTCAATGTTGCCCCGGCTCCTACCTGCAAACATGCAACCCCAAATTCATCATGATGCCCAACCAAATGCAGGCTTTCCTTCAGTTTAGCCTTCTTTGGAAGGAGTCAGGAATAGACAGAGCCAGAATGCTTTTCTTGTAACATGTATGTGCATTTTCCTTCGTAGAGAAAGCAGTTCAGAAAGCAAGAATTGTGTCTTCCACATTCACTTAACCTAACACAGTGAAAATATATACAATAAGCTTGTGTCCAGGGTTCTCCTCCACCAGGGACAGGGACAGTTCTAAGCCTTTTCTGTCTCTCAATTCCTCTTTCCTCCCAAGTAAGGCCAGGACTGGCATCATGGGAAGGTGCCTGAAGACATAGGAGGAGTTTAATAAATAGTTGTGAAATGAATGAGTCAGTGAGTGAAAAGGAAACAAGAAAAGATAAAAGAACTATGAGAGCATCCTCACCGAGATTATTTCAGTCTAGCTGAAGGGAATTTTGAGAACTGACCTAGGGTGACAGAACAAAGTGCAAATGGTGAATGGTAGGATAAAGCGCACACATGGGGTTAGGATATCCTCACTGCCTTCATCACCACGTGGAACCTTGAGGAGATCTCTGAGCCTATGTTCCTCATCTGACCCATCAGACTGCTGCAGATGGCCCAGTATGGACACTGACTATCAGGGTCCCCAGGGCTGTTGGAGCTTCTTCCCCAAGTGCCCAGACACACTTTGGGGGGGGGTTCGGGGCTTTGCCTCTGTACTCTGCAGAAAGCTTTTCTTGGCTGCAGTACTGGCCTGGGGACCTTCACAACTTGCTGGCAGAAAGAATTCTCCCCTGTGGAATGGGCAAACTCCACATATTTTACAGATGAGCGTCTAAACTCCTAATGACTCTAAATGTGGTGTGAAATGGACAGAAGTCATCCTGCTGGTGTGACATGCCTGAAATAGTGTCACCACCACCACCACCACTCCCAACCCCCACCACATAGACATGCACTTTATGGAAAAAGAAGAAACAAGTCACAGTGTGTTGGCCAATGCTCCCCAACCCGTTTTCTATATTTTTAAAAAAGAAGTGATTTTTTTTTTTCTGCAGGAATACAATCCAAGGTCATCTAAAAGCAAAGGAGAAAGGGAATTAACAATCCCCAGCCTTGAGACCTGACCTTGCCATAAGAGCCCAGCTCTGGCTGGCCGTGAGGGACTCCACTACAGCTGTGGATGAGGAAATCTTCTTAGGATGAACCGCCACCAATCCACTGCCACTGGGATCAGGGTTGTCAGAAATGTCCCCCGGGACAGGGACAGCGGTTTGGAGACTAGAGACATTGAGTTCCTGGGAACCAAAATTTGTCGATTTTGTATTTTTATTTTTTCTCTGATTTGGTCATGACATTAAGGCAGCCTGGTCCCAGGTTGAGAAAAGAAAACTCCCAATGGGTATTTTATTTGTCAAACAGTCGTCCTTTGCCTCTGGGGTCAGCTGATCTCTGGTGCCCACCACTGTTGCATCCTCTCGGCACCCCTAAGCGCCTAACCCCTCCTCCCAAGCTGAAGTCCCGTCGATAAGAAGCGTCCTAAGGATGCCTGCGCCCAAGTTGCTCCTAAGGGGCTAGGGTTCCCACTGAGCGCATTCACATTCATGTGTGTGAGAGCGCGCGTGTATGTGTGTGCGCGCGTGAGTTTGTGCGTGCCGCGTGTGTATGCGCGCGCGCGCGCGGGTGTGTGGTGGGGCGGGCTTTGCGCCCGGGGGCAGGGCTCGCTGTGAGAGTGGCAGCTGGACTTGCCAGGCTGCGAGGGGCAGGGCACAGAGCCGCAGTGCCGTAGTAGCCGGCAGCCAGGACAGACCGCTTCCGAGCTCAGATCCCGGAGCAGAGGCGGAAGACCCCTGCGCTGCCTCAGCACAGCCTGGCCGCCTGATTTCCCCAGCGCCCACTCGGGCTGCCATCCCCCTCCCCCCAGAGGGCTGCGCGGGCGGGAAGACGCCCAGACGCCAGCTTCTGTCCCCTTTCTGTCTCTCGGTTCCTCTTTCCTCCCAAGTAAGGGAATAAACCGCGAGGAAGGAGCGCCCCGGGCCACCGCGCAACCAAGTGTTGCATGGTGAGGTAAGACCGCGGCCGGCGTGGCGGTGGGGGTCTCCCACTCCGGGGGCGCGGGCTGTAAGCAACTTGGAAAAGGAGGGCAAAGCCAGAGCCGGTCCGGTAGCCAGGGAAGGGGCTACTGGCCCACCCCACAGTACCACCTGCAGCAAAACCCTGCAGGGAGGGATGCTCCACTAGAGGGGTGCGGGAACCAGGAAGGACGCAGGATGGGGGCCGGCTCCCTCAGCGATTGGGAGGCCCCTCAAACCCCAAAGGTGTGCAGGTGGGAGGCAGACTCCCTCCAGACAGTTTGCTGAAGCAACTGGACGGATTTCTTTCTTCTGGACTTACCTTGGGTCCTTGATATCCAGTTTGAGCTCCAGGGTGCACAAGGGCCCGGAGAAGCAGGGAACGCTTTTCCTAATGTCTGGCTGCCAATGCCTCCGACCGTCCGGCAGGGTTCTAGGACTTTGGGGCATTCCACAAAGCCTCTGGGCAGGAGGACTTAAAGGGACGCTGGAGAGAACACAGACACTTTGGCGAATAAAGGAGGGGAGGGTCAGGAAGAGAATCTAAGGCTGACCCGTTTAGTCTCGGAGTCACAAGATGTGTCCGTGTTGTATGTTTGTCTTGAGGGGTGCACATCCAGAATCACCTGTGGGGCTCTCACAAACTCCACCGGTCCACCTCACCCTGAATGTTCTGAGAATTTCTTCCTCAGAACGAGTGGACTAGAATTTGGGGAGGGGGCTGTGGAGTTCTAGAAGCCCTTCAGGTGATTCTGGTGGGGGTCCCCATCCCCACCATCACTGCAATGAAAAGTATGGGACGAGAGCGAAAAGACATCTCCTACATGTGAGAGATCCAACTGCGGAACTCAGGGTGGCAGTCGAGACCCCTCCCCTAGCCGCCCCCACCGGCAGGAGGGTCTGGTAGCGCAAGGTGATTTGTAGCTGTGTCGCATTGGCAAGCAGGAGCGCTGTGAACCCGTGGGCGCGCTTGCAGGGGCTGCTCCGCTGTATCCCCCGGCTTCATTAGCATACGATGACCTCGTTGCGTGGAGGAGGGCCTGGGAGCTCTGTTTGTCATTCCTTTATTTCGGGGGCTTGGGGGACGCACCTGGGATCTAGAGGTGAACACCAGGGCAGTCTTGATGAGGAACAGCAGTCAGGTTACAGGATTGGAAACTGTCCCTCTGGTCTGGATGGGGGGATCCAATTGACTTCGTTATTTCGATGATTAGGATTCTCTGTCCATAAAATTCAGCTCGCAGAGCCACTTGCTGGAGCACAGGGCACCCTCATTGTCAATGAAGGACATTAGGTCATAGGGGGCAAAAGCCAAGATTTGGTCACGAACACGCCCCCCCCACACACACACCCCTTTTGTCCCTTTCATTCCTGGGGTGTGTCCTAAGTGGGAAGGTACTTCACTGTTTGCCATGTTAAAAAGGCTATATTTGCCAAAGATTCTTTCCACTCCAAATATAAATTATACTCATTAAATGAAGCTGCAACTAAGCTACCTACCTTGTTGTACTCCTATCTAGGTCTTTTTTGCCAGTCACCCTTAAGCACTTATGTCCAGCACTATAGACGTTATTACAGGTATTTTTCTGAGAGATGCCTTCGAGTGGAAAGCTAGTAGATGAGTCTTTCCCACCTTAGAATTTTATGCAGTGTTTGGTTCAGATCAGCTAAGAGTTGGGGAAGAAAATGATAAATATTAGAGTGTCTTGGCATCTAGACTCTCAGAGATGGGACTAACTACTGAGATCATCTGTTCCAGCTACCACCACCCCACGCAGCCCTCAACTGCCCACACCACGCCATCAACAGGTGGCAAGGATCCCTTCAACGCGGACACTCCCAGAGGCCCTGGCTGTGCATGTGTGAAGCTCTGCCAAGGGCAGAATCCAAAAGGCAGCAACCCTTCCCTCTCCTGCTGATGAGGGTAGGGGGATACTGGCCTCTACTTCCTGCCCTGGAAGGGAAGGGGGAAGAAGGAAGGGAAGTACCATTTCATTGTGATAAAACTCTTTTGAAAAAATATCTATTGTATTACATTATCACAATGTGCTCTTTTAGTGTAAAAGTAATTCATGCTCATTGCAGAAATTTTGGGAAGTTGAAAAATATACAGAGAATCAAATCACCCATGATTCTACCACCTAGATCGAACACTGATAATATATCGGCATATTTCCTTTCCATCTATTTTTATGTCTTGAAATCAGACAATTCATAGACAGCCAGCATTTATTGGGTACCTAGTAAATGTACTTTGTATGGTGTTAGTATTTTATGTTCATTATGTCATTTAATCCTTAAAAGTCCCTCTGAGTTAGGTATTATCATTATCACCCTCATTTTTCTAGGGTTCTGAGAGTTCAGGTGACTTGTCCAAGTCACACAGCTAGTAAGTGTCAGGGCCAGGATTCAAACCCAGGCTGTCTGACTCCAAAGTGTGGTTGCTTAGTCTCTGTAGGTATTGTTTCTTTGCTTTTTTTTTTTAATTAGTGTTTTAGCAGAAGTTTTTCACAAACATCATTTTCTCGATTACGTATTATTACACTATTAGTCATTCAAGTTTCTTCCTGTCCTTAGCAACAACAAATAACTCTAGGCAAAGTCTTTACTGCACACATTTCCCATTACCCATTACTTCCTTGGATAGATGCCTAGAAGTAAATCACTAGACCAAAGAGCACAAATGTTTTGAGGCTCCCAATATACATGAGAAGACACTTTTCAAAAGGGCTATACCAATTTATGATTCCGTTCACCAGGGGCAACTCTGCGATAGTCAAAGCAGGTGACCCTGAGGCATTCACACAGGCCAGGGCCTCACACAACCAAGCCACATCACATGAGCATTCCCCAACATCATGGGAGAAGGAATCACACGTATCACCCTACTTTGTACATTCAAATGTGACTATGGAAACCATGCCATATAAAGTTTTGCCTGTTTTTATGTGAACAAATGTCAGCTTCAGAATTCTCTGGCTAGATGTCACATACTAACTTTGAACAAATCAAACTATTGTGTTAAACACATAAGTGTGCATAACATCCCACTTCTCCACACAAGCAATTATAACAACCTCACTCCTCTGAATGTGCATCAATATCACAGCCAGATTCAGCAAACACAACCAATCCGTAATAGCTTCTTCACATGCTAGCTGTATTCATGGAGTGGTTTCTTTACACCAAATATCAGAATTTCACAACCAAACCGTAGTGGGAGTTGATGTTACCTTATATAACAGAGTTTGATCAAAAAAATTTAAAAAATTAAAAATCAAAGTAGCTACTAATAAAATTGTTAAAAATAAGGTTATACATATCACTAAGAAAATGTTTGCAGGTAGAAGAAAATGCAGCTGGCAGAGAGAGATTGAATTAGGGCACTACAAAAAAACACAAAAGGGCAATTTAGAGGGAAACAAATTGGTTCTAGCTATGAGTTTTTCCTAGAGCCATGTTTGCCTCCAAGCTGTCTCTGCCATCAGCAGTGGGCTCAGTAGCCCTGGAATATAATCTGTTGCTGTAAATGGAATAAATATCAATTGAGCCCCTACTCTAAGATCTACTTATGCAAGACTCGGCTCGTGTCCTAAAACTGCTTATTTGGGTTAGAGACCACTAGGCTGTGCCTACAGCACCTGTGCATATACTTACCTCACTATGGTGAAATTACTTATTTGCATAACCACCACTAAATTGTGAGCTCCCTAAAGGCAGAGATCATGCCTAATTTTTCCCTGTAGCCCCAGCACTTGAGATAGTACTAATGCATAGTCAGCAATTAAATGTGATGAATGAACAAATAAGAGAATTTTCCATGTCTAATACTGGATACTTTAGATGTATTTCTCTGTCCATGTATCTTTATTCTGCTCGGGCTGGTAAGTCTCAGAAACATACCTGAAAGGTGTCTAGAGCTATGCTGCCTAATTTCACATGTGACTATTTCCATGTTCACTTAATTCATTGAAATTAAATAAAATTTAAAATTCAGTTCTTCAGTCACACTAGTCACATTTTTAGAGCTTTAATGCCACATGTGGCTTCTGGCTACCATAGTGGAGAATGCACATGTAGAACATTTCCAACATTGCAAAAGTTCAACTGGCCCATGCTGGTTAGAGCACAAGCTTGATGGAGGTAGCGGTGTGTCTATGTCCATCTTGTTTTTCACCATATCCTCTGCACTGGCACAGTGCTTGGTCCAGAGAAGACTGGGGGAAGAAGAAAGAGAAGGGATGACAGCAGTAAACATCATAGTAATATTAGCTATAACATTTATTAGGCACCTTCTCCATGTCCCATATTGTGCTGTGTTTTGTAGATGCATCGTCTCACTCGATATCCACTTCACTACAAGCTTAGTATCAACCTTACATCGCAGACGAGAAAACCAAATCTCAGAAAGTTTGAGTGACTCGCCTGTGGTCACAAAGGTGGTAGGAGAGATTGAGTTTTAAACTCAGGTCCACATGATTTCAAAGCCTATTCTCTTAGGCCTTTGCTTTATTGCTTCAATAATTGCTCTGTGTGGTGACATTGATGTGAATTGCCACCATCTTGGCTTCCCAGGAAATCAGAGGAAGGTACTTCTGAAGGCTTTTCAAGGGAAATAATTGGTATAATTTGTGACTGTGAATGACATTTCAAGAGGACAGAATTTTTCTCAGGGGCCCAAGAGAACTTGTCCTCGGATGAGTGAGGTAGGGAGAAAGGAACCTACCCATAGCGTGGCCTTACCAGACGGCCAAAACCTAGGAGAGCAGGCCAGCCAACCACCATGGTCTGTGCTTCTCTTCGGGGAGCCCTGTCACCAGCTCCTGAGAGAAATACTGGCTTGACCCGCATCTCACAGCCCATTGGTGGTGTGACCTGACTCTCTTCTCCCCAGCCAATGTCCTTCGCACTGTGCACTGTGCCTCATAGGCCATTCGCTCTGGTGCCCTCAATGTTATTATCACTCTTGTCCTAGGTTTCTCCAATTTCTTTATTCTTAATGAATAAAGTGCAAATAAGTTTCGAGGGAGGCCCAAGCAGCACTGAGAAGACTGAGATTACCACCTACTTTGTAATACATTTCCTATTTCTATTAAAATTCTTTAAGGTCTAATTAGGAATCTATGCTGTTGACTCCTGTTGAACTTAGTATCAACTGGAATAACCCACTTCTCTTTTAAACTTGCCCTTAGACTATGTTGCTCATACCCTCACCCCCACACTATGCTGTACAGACGATACCCGGAGTGCAAAAGTAGAACCTTTGCATTATTCTACATTTTATCTTGTTCAATTCAGTCTATCCTGTCAGCTTGCCCAGATATTTCTGGCTGTAACTCTGTCATCCAGTATTTTTACTGCCCTTTCTGTTTGCTTCCTGCCATCCCTGAATCTGACGATCATGACCTCTTCAACTAAGACATCAATAAAAACAATCAACACTACTCAGAGTCATTCCACTATATGCTCTTTAAATATAGATATTAATTCAATAACTAAACAGCACTCTTTTAGAAAATTTATTCAACTTCTTGTACTATCATTGAGCCCATGTTTCTCTATCTTTTTCAAAAGATTTTCAGAGAAATCTTATCAAAGTTCTTAATAAAGTTCAGATACTCTTCATTACTAGCATTTCCTTGATCTGCTGTCCAATAACTTTGTCAAAGATGCGATTTTGTTGGTCTGCCATGAACTGCTTTCAGTGAACTTATGTCGGTTCCTAGAAATCATGACTTCAGTCCTTAAAGCTCATTCCACATCC
Organism: Avahi laniger; assembly: GCA_963575035.1. Lineage (NCBI taxonomy): Eukaryota > Metazoa > Chordata > Mammalia > Primates > Indriidae > Avahi > Avahi laniger. Next base: position 14,121 of record CAUYSK010084792.1, read on the forward strand.
CATTCCAGAATGTTTCTTGGAACTAAAATGAATCCCTCAAGTTAAGAAATTTTATTATAAATTATTTTCCCATTTAAAAAATACAACTGTATTTGCCATGAAGGTAATAGTCATTGTGATGGTGTTGATGGTGTTGGTGATGGTGACAATGATGGTGATGGTGTTGATGGTAGTGGTGGTGGTGGTGGTGAGGATGTTGATGGTGGTGGTGGTAATGGTAGGGGTGGTAGTGGTGACTGTGGTGGTAATGGTAGTAGTAGTGATGATGGTGGTGGCAGTGATGATGGTGGTAGTAGGGGTGGTAATGGTGGTGATGGTAGTGGTGGTTGTGGTGATGGTAGTGGTGGTGACAGTGTTAATGGTAGTGGCAGGGGTGGTGGAGGTAGTGGTGGTGGTGGCAGTGGTGGTGGTAGTGATGATGGTGGTAGTGGGGGTGATGATGGTTGTGACGGTGGTGGGGGAGGTGGTGGAGGTGATTTTGGTGGTGGTAGTGGTGAAGATGGTGGGGTTGGGGATGGTAGGTGCAGGGATGGTGCAAGTGATTATGGTGGGCAGCGGCAGTGGTGGTAATGGTGGTGGGGATGATAAGGGTGATGACAATGTCTTCCTTAATATATGATTCTGGAAAGACTAAGAAGCATGCAGTTACCTCAATTGCATATTGTCTCAGCATCCTGGGATGTTATTCAACTATGATAAGAGACATATATTAATTTGACCAAAAAGTTTCTAGCATCATAAAAAGTGAGATCAGGGAAGGAGCTGAGAGAGCATCTGGTTCCAGACCTTCATCCTAAAAAATAAGGAACCCCCTCCATCCAAAAGGGTACCTACCTCACCTGGAGTTATGCTGCTAGAACAGGAACCCAGGTCTCGCTACTCTTGACCAGTGCTTTCTCCAAGGTATAATGCCTTCTTTTCAGAAGAAGCTTAAGGCATTCTTTCCTGAAAAAATAACCATTTCTCTTCTTGGAATTAGCCTCTTATGTTGGTGATGCTTCAATGAAAATTAAAGATTCTCCCCTGGGATCATGATGTGAAAGGGGAAAGGAGGAGAGAACTTAAGGGCTCTCAATTTCCAAGTAGGAAATGGAGCCAAAAGGTCCCCAAGGCAGGACAGGGGCACAGAGAGAAGAGGTTCAAGTAAGAAAATATTTTTATGAGAAAAATGGCAATAATATAGTAATAACCATCCTTTAGATATGTACCACACTCAGAAGATGGCAATGTCTTTACATCCATGATATCTCCTGGTTCCAATCACAGGCATGTGAGGCAGGCAGCATGGCTGTCACTAGCCCCATTTCGGTAGTGGAATGACACCAAAATGAAGGCTGTGGGATCTAGAAAAGACTACTGTGGCAAGAAAAGGGATGAAAGAGCAAAATTCAGTGGCCGCATGGCAGCTGATAAAACCTGCCCAGCTAGCCATTTTGGCCCATTAGTCCTTTCTATATGGTCTGCATGGGCAGCTTTCTCCTCTTTTAGGGCCTAAACAGTGCCATCTACACAGGAACAGAGTTTTCACTTTCCTGATGCTGATTTGGTGTGAAAGTTCCAAGTGGCCAGAGGTCAGTGAGGCCGCTTTGATCCTAAAATGCTGAAATGCTTGAAATGTTTTGGCCTCAATGTTTCCATTCCCTGATGCATTTCTCCACCCCTCTGCTCTGGGAACAGTGGCCCACAGCTGCCTCCGTGTTCCAGCCTTTTGGTTAAATAAGCTAGAGAAAACTCTCTCCATCTCCCAGAGGGCCAGGGTATCCCTTTCAGAATCCTTGAGAGCCACACAAAATGGATGCTTTTATCCAGTCCCCCATATTCCCCATCTTAAGGTCTCATCAGCGAGGATGCCCTGATCCCAGACTCTGACAAGGACACTCACTGGTGGAAGTCAGTCTCTTCCCTTTTCTCATCCCAGCATATCCAGCAGGTGTTGGGTGATAACAAAGTGAGCTTTCCCAACTGTTAGGAATCCGGTAGCCATATGTTCCTATAGGCTGGGAAACTTCTGCTGTGCCCAAAAGTCCACAGTGTTCCTAATCCCTAAATCATACAAATCATGGCAAATGCACTCCTGAGGAGACTCAATCATTTAATCAATATTAAATCAGCAAGTATGTATTGAGCACCCACTCTGTGCTAGTCAGGACTAGTTTCTGGGGATAGGACCAACTGGGTTTCCAGGAACTGAGTGGAACCGAGTGAGAAACAGATATGATATAGCATTATCTTTAGATGAGAGCCAGGAGAGGGTAGCCTTCCCAGCCTGGGAGGGGATTGGACCAAGGAGGTCATCTCTAGAATATACGGGCTTGAATGAAATCTAAAGTTTGCTTAGAAGTTAAGTGAAGGAGTATGGGTAATACATTCTAGCTAGAGGGAACAGTGTAAGCAAAGGCTCAGAGGCAGTTCTTGTCATCTACAGTCACTGCTGCTGGAGCAAAAACTGAATTAGGAAGTGGTGGAAGACGAGTCTGGAAACATGGGCAGGAGCTGGGCCATGGAGGGTCTTATCTGTCACATTAAAAAGTGTTGATTTCTTCTTGTAGATAGTGGTGAAGTCGTAGGTGGGGACTGACGAGGTCAGATTTTAACATCAGAGCAGTCCTTTGGGCAGTGGTGTCGGGACAAGAGAAGATGGGAGCAGCCTGGGAGGCTTTTGTGGGAGTTGAGGGGATATGTGGGCTGAAGCAATGGCAGTAGAGGCAGAGGGAGTCACGGAATCAGGACAGAACTTGCAATCCAGTGGATGTGCGGGGACCGAGGGAACAGAGGAACCAAAGGTGACTCCCAGGCTCCTACCTTGTGCACCTGGGAGGACAGTGGTTTCATTGGCCAAGAGAATCGAGGAATAGGAACAGGACTGGGGTTAGATAATGAGTTCAGTTCAGGGCACGTTAACTCTGAGGTTTCAGGGAGAGATCCAGATGGAGATGGAATTGGATCGATGAGCTCTGTGGCTGGAGGCCCAGATTAGGTAATCCTCAGTGCAAGTGGTGGGTGAAACTGTGAAAACTCATGAGATCACAGGAGAGTCAATTTTTATTTATCTTGATACATGTGTTGTCAGCACCTGAAAGATCTGTGTCACGGAAACCCATGCCTCTTTAATTAGGGAAGAAAGCACCTCACAGCATCATGAGTCTGGGCTTGACGGCTGAGCTGTGCCAATAGCCAGCCATGTGCTGACTCAGCTAGACCAATGTCCACTTCTGCCCGGTGAATGGTCAAGAGTGGAGTTATACAGAAACACTTGTATTGCTCTTCCACATTAGAGCTTCACAAATTTGTAAACATGCTTCTCTCTAGGCCAGTGATTCTCACCTCTGCTTAAACATTTAAATCACCCAGGGAGCTTTGAAAACATACTAACTCTAATATCCCACTCCAACTTCTGATTTAATTAGCCTGGGGTCCGGGCCTGGGCCTATTTTTTTAAAGGTCTCCCAGTGGCACCAACTACACCAATGTTCAGAAGAATTAAGAACAATTGCTAAAAAAAATTATTTCAGTAATTCCTCAAATTACAAAGTTTTAATTCCTCAGCTCCTATGGCAAATCCCTCCTGTGTGTGTTACAATTTCTCTATAAACCATCTCTCTGATACTTTAAAGTGTCAGAACCTGAACTGGATCTGCATGCCAGCCATGGTCTTGCTGACACATTATCCCTGTCGTTGCATTCAACAGTTTTTCTCCCTCTTGCCGCAAGGCTCATGAAAAACTTTGTCAAATATCCTGCACTTACAACCACTGTCTACCTCATCTCTCTGAGTCACATAACTCGTGTACTTGTCAAGAAGATCTAAGAATCACCTGCTATGACTTCTTCTTAGTGAACCTTGGGATCATTGCTTTCTCTTCTAAGTACTTACAAGTCACCCCTCACCCCAGCAACACTCAAATTTTCTTTTGCAATAGAACTTCCTGGAGATTTTTTGTAATGAAATATGGATTCTAAGTCTATCTGCTCAGAGATTCTGAGTCAGAGGTGTGGATGGGCCTCAGGACCAGCATTTTTAACTAATACTTAGGGTGATTATGATGCAGAGATAAGACCTTTGAGAAATATGGTCTTAAAAATAAGAAATGAAGCATATACATTTAATTCCTACTTCCTCGATGTTTATTAAAATAGAAAATTAGTATATAAATACTTGGGGATATTTATTATAGTACTAACAAGCAGCAAAGGACACCAATATAATACACATGTCAAAAATTTTGACAACATTGCATAATAAAAAGAGTATACACGAGAATGACTTCAGGGAAAGGCCTCCCAACCCGTAAGTCCTCAGAGTGGAAGGAAAAGTTGGCCTAGAGATTAAGTGAAAGGGACTCCTAGAATTCCACTAGCATCTCTAAAGTTAAAGTGGCAAGGGGACTGCATGGACTAGGAGACAATATTAGCAAATCACATATCTGGTAAGGAATTACAATCCAGAAAATATAGAGAACTCTTAAAACTCAACAACAAAAAACCAAACAACCTGATTCAAAAATAGACAAAGGACTTGAAAGACATTTCTTCAAAGAAGATATACAAATAGCCACATGAAAAGAAGCTCAGCATCACTAATCATCAGGGAAATGTAAATCAAAACCACAATCAGATACCACTTCACACCTATTAGGGCAGTTATTACCAAAAAAAGAACAGAAAATAACAAGTGTTGGCAGGGATGTAGAGAAATTTTAACCCTTATACACTGCTGGTATAGCCACTATGGATAACAGTATTGTGGGGCCTCAAAAAATTGAAAATAGAATTATCATATGATATAGTAATTGCACTTCTGGGTATATATCCCAAAGAGTTGAAAGCAGGGACATGAAGAGATATTTGCACATCCATGTTTATGGCAGCATTATTTGCAATAGCCAAAAGGTGGAAGCAACCCAAGTATCTATGGATGGATGACTGGATAAACAAAATGTGGTGTAGGCATACAATGGAATATTATTCTGTCTTTAAAAATGAATGGAATTCTGATGCATACTGTAACGTGAATAAACCTTGAAAACAATATACTAAGTGAAATAATCCCATCACAAAAGGACAAATACTGTAAGATTGCACTCATACGAGGTACTGACAGTAGTCAAATTCGTAGAGATACAAAGTAGACTGGTAGTTGCCGATGTGGTATGGGGAAAGAATAGGTAGTTATCATTGAATGGAACAGAATTTTAGTTTTGCAAGATGAAAAATTTCTGTGAATAGATGGTGGTGATGGTTACACAACAATGTAAATGTACTTAATGCCACTGAACTGTACACTTAAAAATGGTTAAATAACTTTGATGTTATATATATTTTGCCGCCATTTAAAAAAAATGCTTTAAAAAAGTGTCAGGGGCTGCTGGAGTTCTAGGTAGGCAGATTGTAGGGAACACTTCTCAATCATATCATCTCAATCGAACATGCCAACTGCCTCCTCAGAGGTGCATTGTGCCAGGGCCGTGCGACTCACCCTCAGTCAACACATGGTGGAGCTCATGAAAACAGGATTCAGAAGAAGGAAACAGCTGAAGATGCAAAGCTAATCCTTCCCTATAAAATAGACACTAAATAAAAGAGACAACTTTTTAGCTCTAAGTTATGTTTATAGAGATTTAAGAGGATATAACAGGAACTATCAAAAGGGTGAAATCTGAAATTTGGAAACTTAACCTGCTTTAAAATGAAAAATATTTTGCAGAATAAAATCATGCAATGGAAGTCGAACATTGGAACAATGCAGAAAACTAAAGATGAGCATAAATTCTCACAATACTAACCAAAAAACCATAAAAAATGAAATAATGAATGAAAAAACAGAGGATACAATTCAACACATTAAATTTATAAAGGCACAATTTTTCAGGAAAAGAGGAAATGGAAGATATTGCAATAAAAAATATAGGAAAATATTTTCCTGACTTTAGTTCATGTGTACCAGGGAAAAATCAAAAGTATATTCTGGTGAAAATTATTAATTATAATAATAATTGGTATGAAATGAGAAAAACAATATTATATTTTCAAAGAAAAGACAAGCAAGTTTCAGACATTCTGCAACACGAACTATCAGAAGGAAGCTGAGATATGGCTATGGAATTTTGAAATAATAAGATTATGAGTTAGAATTTTGTATTCAGTAATACGTGAAGAAAAAAGAAAGACTTTCTCAGACAAGATTCCGAGTTAGAATTTTGTATTCAGTAATATGTGAAGAAAAAAGAAAGACTTTCTCAGACAAAAAAGTACCCAGCAAGTAGACCACTGAAATCCTCTAGTACAAAGTGTATTTATTTAAAATATTCTGGTTGACAGGGAAATTAATGAACATTAAAATCTGAGAATGGAAAAGATGTGATGTAAAAGGTGTGGGATGAACAATAAAACCACTCAAACACAGACTTCATGTTTAACTGTTATTAATATGATCGTGAAAAAATGCAACTGCCAAAAATTATTCTTAAGACTATATTTTCAGGGATCATTTCTATAGTTCATTACAAGAGAAGTTTCTCTGAATGTGTAGAGCACAAAAAGAAAAACGAAAAAATCATTCTTAACAAAGAAGATGCATGAGAAATTTAATGGTAATAATCTGTGTCTAAACACTCAGACTACTCAAGGAAAAAAACCTTGAAGTGCTGAATTTCTTACTTTCTACTGTGGGAAGCATTGGATATTGCTTCTTTGTTGACATAAAGAAATATAGGTTTAAATATATTTTTAAGTAAGAAAGAGAGTAGATGAAATCAAACTAGAAATGTCATGCTTCACTTCAAAATTAGGAGGAAGTTTTGGAACATTATAGTCAAGATTAAATACTAAAAAAGGAAATATAAAAATAGAAAGTATAAAATAACATGATAGAAGTGAGGTCAAACATATAAGTTATCACATTAAGTGTGAATGGTTTACTCATTTCTATTAAAAGACAAAGCCATGCATCAGGCAAAAATTAATTCTAAATATATGCTATTTTAAACAAAATGGTAGAGAAAGACGGAAAAAAAGGGAAAGGGCATAATGTATCAGTAAAATACAAACAAAAGAAGGAAGGGCAATATTAATATTAAACAAAGTAGAATTTAATACAAAAAACATTAATTGTGACTAAAAGATATCCATTAGAAGATATAATATTCGTGGATATTTTATTCTGAACAAATATCAAAATATGTAAAATAAAATTGGCAAAACACAATCTCAGAGGGAGACTTTTACATACTTCTATCAATCTTCAACAGATGGAGTGACAAAAGCAAATTAGTATATAAAGAATTTCAAAGCTATAAGGAACTTGATGGAATGGACATATACAGGACTTTACATTTAAAACCTGAAGGAATGTTTATCTATTAAAATGCTTGTGAAATAGGGAGACATTTTGATCCCATCGTAAAGAAAATTGTGATACATTTCAAAAAGTAAAAATTGTTCTGGCAGCAGGAGGAAAATAAACCAGAAGTATAGTTACTGTGGGATAATGTATTCTTAGAGCTGGATGTAGGTCTGCGACCTCTGCACATGCATTTGCCACCGCGGATGTCAGCATTCAGAGAACACGAGTAAAGACCTGTTAACTGACAAGCACCAAGTCTGTGAAATGCTTCCTTCTTTAAGAACGTATAGAGAGTAAAGCATATAGGAATTAAGGAAAATGCAAAATAAGGAAGTAAAGATTAGCATATAGAATGAAAACAAGCTACTCCAGCTGGACCAAAAAGAACATTTTAGTCGCCTGGAATCCTCATAAGAGGGCAAGAAGGCATGGCCTTTACAAATCAGAAGACAACAAGAAAAAGGCTGAGATGAAAATGAAACATGGTATTCAAAGACATAAATGAAATATGGAAGGACTACAAGGAAAGTCAAGTACAACAGCAGAATTAAAATTCACTAGCTGGAATTAATGAGCAGAGTATTCTATCAAAAATCAAATCCAGTATGGGGAGGAAGTGATAGTATAAAGGACAGGCAGTACTTTGGCTTTTTTTGTTGTTGTTCTCCAAAATTCTTTAAAGATTAATGAAAGTGGTTCAGTAGCCTCCACTGGAAGTTCTGCTGGTTATCTTTACTCCCAGGCAGTAGACCAAGCTGTTCTTTACTCTTTTTGCTCTAAAATTAACCAACCCACTTCCCAAACTTCCCCCAAGCTTTTTTGGCTCATAGTGGGGTTTTTTTGTCACTTAGTATTTTCAGATCATTTCGAGCTATTTTTTTTCATGGTATAATTTTCATGTATAAGTTTGTGCCATCTTCCTATATATTCTTTGGTTATGTACCCTTCTTTTCTTTTTTTCTAACTGTCCTTTTCAAATATGATCCTACAGGTTAATCCTGCAGGCTCTTTTTTAAAAGAACTATTTCTTTCTCCTCTTTATTGGAATTATTTTTGAACACTTCCCCGTTTTGGAGAACTTCCATCTCCCTCCATTTCAGAAACTCACACAGTCATACTATCATTTTTTTAAAACGTTTTGGAAATATGTCTGCCTGAATCAAGAGTTCTTGGTTATTTATTCCAGCCACGCTTCTCCTTTTTGACAATCATGACCTCCAAGGTGGAGTGGCTTCTTTGTCTTAAGATGTCTCTTTTACCTGTTTCACCAAGCAGGGTCTTTCTGTTGGTCGCAATAAGGACCAGAGGAGTTCATCTAGTTGATTCTTTGCTCTGTGTCAACAAGGGGGATGAAAAGACTTGTCTGATGTTCTATTTTTAGCCACAAGAAGCTTTCTATAAATGTTTAGCCAGCACAAGACCACTTTTCACTGCTCCAACTTCCCTTGTGCCAGAATAGTAGTGGCTAGGAACACACCTTCATGTTCCTCCTGGTGGCCAAGTGCCTGTAGAAAATGCTTACAATGATATCACCTGCATTCCTTACCCTTTTCCATGCACTCATGAGATATTCTAGGTGCTCCACCCTCAGAGTTATAAATTCTCATCATAAACCTATTTTTAGCCCAAAGCTGCGCTGCCATGTAGATGCATCAGCCCACAAATATAGTTTCTAGTATTCTTTGTAATTATACATGCGTTATGTGTCTGTCTCACCCGGCACTACACTTCTCATGTTTGTCTTTGTTTCACCAGCAGTTCTACACGGTGGATACAATCATAATATTATCCCAGTTCTTTGATCCTCTTCCTCATCGCCTCTAGGTAAACACATGCCTCCACGCTTATGAGATATGAGTCTTTCATGACTAGACATAAACTCACCCTTCAGCTTCTGAGTAAATCAAGGCCCAGAAATCCACAGCCGGTTATTGACATCATTCGCCTCTCTTTTATCCCAGAATCCTGACTGTCAGCAGAAAGAGTGGATGACAACACCACCCCTATTTCCAGGTCCTTCACTGTCTTGCCCAAAACCAGTGAGAGATCAGGTCGATGATAAAGGACCACGAATGCCTGGAAAAGGAATTGAACACAAACTGATCGTCCGTTTAATTCTTGAGTTAGAAAGTAATTGAAACGAGTGGTTTTGTAAAGTGCTCGTGTGCAGAGCAGACTGAAATGGAATGAGGCAGTTATGAAGACCAGAGGCAGATGGTAGGGCCAGTCAGAAAGCTGTTACCCAGAAATTGGAGGTGCTGTTACAAGAAATGAAACGGAGAGAAAGGGGCAGAGCTGAGAGATAACACAAAACAAAACTTGGTGAATTAGTATCTAATTTCGTCTTGAGATTTCTGGAGAGCGGAAGGAAACCGAAGGTAAATAAAGCCCATGTATCAAGCCCAGGAATGTGGAGTATGACATTTCCATCCAAAAAGTTAGTTGTTTAGTTTTGGAGGTAGAGGTAGGAAGATGATAAGTTTGAGAGTAGATTTATTTATACATTTAAAAGTGACACCTAGTAAATGGTTGGAGGAATGAATAAATGCATGTGATTCCATCAGCAACAGGGTGTCTTTCTGACCAAACTAAACTCAGCATGTGATTTCACACTCTCATCAAAACAATGTCAGTCATTCAAATAAAATGATTTTTTCTTTCTTTTTCTTTAGTAGTGGCTGCTTTCTGTTGGCTACTTTCGCCTAGTTCCAGGTGACTCACCCAGGGAGGCCAGTCCCTCAGTGGATTGTAATTTATTAAACACATGCAGCCAAATGACTAACTCTGTGCCCGTCTCCTGCCCTCTCGAGCCCACACTTTCAACCACTCTCAACCCCTGCAAGTGATGGTGCCACAAAGTTCATAGTTTTTTTATTCATTGATTGCTTCTAGGGGCAAAGATGAAAATGTATACTGCTTAATCTTTTACAGCTGATACTGAAAAACATCTTCTTTCCCTTCCTTCCTCCTCCTTAAACTGAACTCTAAGATTTTTCATCTCTAAATTCATACGTTCTGTCATCTTAAACTCCTTCTCTATTTTATGAGGGCACTCAAAGTATCAGGGAATATTTGTACATTTACCTGTGTCTGCTAAGGAAGAAGGAAAAGCAGTTCATATCCACCGACCCCTGTGTGCCACGCACTATGCCAGGACATTTATAGTCGTTATCTTTAATCCTACTCAATAAGGTGATGCTGCTATTCCCATTTGCAGATGAGGAAGCTTGGGCTCAAAAGATTACGTAAGAATAAATGACATGCTCAAGACCACAAATATAGGAAACGTCATGGATGAGATGCTGACTCAGCTTTGTTGGATCCTGGGTTTATATGCTTTTCTGTTTCCTGGCAGATATAGATTTCTGGGCACATTGTTCTTTACATCAGAAACCAGTAGTACCAAGGAGTAGTCAAAGAGAAGCCTTTTACATGTCACAGGCACCCGTGACTAGTAAAAGTAAATTCCATTCTCTTTTTACATGGGGAAACTAGGGCTAGGGCTAGGTAAAGATTTTAAAAATTTCCCAAGGTCACGTGGCTAGTAAGTACCAGAGCTACAGTGAACCAACTTATCCATGAATAAGATACTTATCCATTTATTCAGATTTCCCTTTATTTCCCTCTATAAATGTTTATAGATTTCTCCATAAAGGTCTTGCACATCAATTATTAGGTTTATTTCAGGGTACGGTCTAATTTTCATTAAAATTTTGAAATATATCTTTCTATATTATGCTATATTTCCTATTTGGATATTGCTAATATCAAAGAAAGCCATTCATTGTTTAATATTGATTTTATATCATTTACTTTGTGGGAAGAGCCCTTAATAATTTATATTCATTTGATTCTCTTGGCTTTTCTAGGTATATTATCATATTTAAAAATTGTGACACTTTCTCTTTTCTATTCCTATTTGTATACCTCTCATTTCTTGTTCTTATTTAGTTGCATTGTCTAGGACCCCTAGTAGGTTGTTGGGTAGTAGAGGTCATAACACGCATTCTTATCTTATCTTGGTTTTAGTGGTCATACTTACAGTATTTTGCCATTTAAGTATGCTGTGGTGTTTTGGTGGATAGCTATTATGAAGTAAAGGATGTTCCACTTACCTTCTGATATGCTTAGAGGGTTATTTTGTTGTTTTTTGTTTTTCATCATATTTGACTGTTGAATTTTGTTAATTTTTTCTAGGTATATTAAGATGGTCATACGAATTTCTCTCTTATTCTGTTAATATAGTATATTGATGGATTTTATAATGTTGACCCAGCCTTGCTTTACTGGAATAAACTCTATGTATTGTTCTTTTAATACTATACTGGAATTTACCGTTTTATATGGGGTTTTACTTAATTTAGTAGGTAAGATTAATCTATAATTTGTCTTTATTTGTGCTTTCCTTGTTCAGTTTTTGTATCTAGGTAATGCTGGCCTCATAAAGTAAATTGTAATTTAACATCTTTGTCTATGCCCTAGAATGTTTATGTAAGAGAAGAATTATCTGTTTCTTGGTGATTTTTAGAAGTTACCTGTAATGTTATCTGGATCAGGAGGGTGGAGCAAGTCGACCTTTCAATATTGATTCAGTTTCATTTGTAATTATTGGGCTATTCGGGCTTTTCTAATTCTGGTATCACTTTTGATAGTTTATATTTTCTCACAATTTTCCCCTTTCATCTATAATAGGTTTTCAAGTATAATGCTATAAAGATGAATATAGTATGCTCTCACAATTTAGTAAAATCTCTTATATTTATAGTTATGTCTTCTTTTTCATTCCTAATATTGCTATTGGTTCTTCTTTCTCTTTTTCTTCTTTCTCTTTCCCTCCTCCTCCTCTTCTTCTTCTTTCTTTCTTCTTTTTCCCCTTCTCTCTCTCACTGTCATACTCTACCAAAGAACTGGTTATTTTATTGGGGCTTTTTTAAACAATACTAACAACAAAAAGGGCTTTGATTTTAACCAAAACTGTCCAGTTGTGTTGTTTTGTTTGGGGACTAGTTCATTAATGTCTGCTATATCTTTATTACTGCCCTCCTTGACTTTGCTGAAATTTATTTTGTGTTCTTTTTTCTAGCTCTTTGAGTTGAAGACTTGAATCGTTTTTGTTTTCATGTGTCATGTTTTCTAAGAAATTCATTTAAGTCTGCAAAGTGTCCTTTAAGCAATGTTGTAACCAAATTGCATATCTACTAAACTGATATGTAATGTTTCCATATTTTCATTTTCTTTTTAAGCAAGAAGTTACTTAAGAATGCATGGGGCTTCTTCTTAATTCCCATATTGCTACAGATGAAATTTCCTGGGATGCAGATTCTGAGAGGGAGATTGCTGTGCAGAGTCTTACTAGTTTCATCAGGAAGTGCTCTTGGGAATCACCACTGGGAAGGACAGAAACAGGACTTGGTGAAGGAAGAAGCTGGACTGGGGTGGTCCTGCAGAGTTGCTCTCAGTTGGGGTGAGGGCCCAGGCCCTTATACCCCATACCTTTGTATCATTCAGTAATTGGGTCTGGGCTGGCCAAGAAGCAGGCATGACCTTGGGCAAGGCAGCCCTTTTCGGTTAAGGCAATTCCTGAAAAGAGTTGACAGCTGAAAGTTGTCTGCCAGCAGCAGTTTTAAGCAGAGGCGGGAGCTGGTTGGCATAGTTCAGGACCTACTACAGATATTTACAGTTTAGTATTTTGGATGTACACATCAAAATGTATTTAACAATCTTATATTGTGTGGCATTGAAATTGTTTGCATTTTTGCTATTATAAACAATGCTGCCACAAATATTCTTGGAGTTGAAATCTTGTAGAAGTAGTAATAGTAGTTGCAGAAGCAGGGCTGTTATTACTGTCCATAGTTACTTTCTTAAGATAAACTTATAGAAGTAAAATTTCATGGAAATGTATATTTTGAGGCTATTGATATATAATGTTACTTTGGCTAATTTACTTCTACACCAGCAGCATTGGAGAGTTTCTGTTTCCTTGTTTTCTTGCCAGCAAAGATTATTACCTATTTTTAAATTGTTAACAGTTTGATAGGCAGCAACAGTATCTTACCATTGTTTCTCTCCAATGAAGTATGGTTTAAATGAATTTTAAAAAATGGCATTCCCCAGCCTAAAATGATGGCACCAGAGACCATGTGGCAAGAGCAAAGGGTTGATGTCTAACATTTCTAGAAGGAAGCTTAACTATTACTGCACTCTTTACAATAATCAAATGAGGAACTTGAGGTACAGAGATTGGAGGGGACTGTTCAATGTCACCTAGCTGCTAAATATCAGAACTGCAATTAGACCCAAGGGCTCCAGGTCACAGTGCAACACCTCTTTGATTTGCTTGGAAAATGAATTTGTTCTTCATCCCAGTTTGCAAACCCCAGTAAGCTGTGTTGTTTCTGAAAAGGATTCATAAGACCCCCTGTGAAACGTTTTCAATGTGTGCTTTATTAAAATGACAATATTTAAAATTATTATAAATATATTTGTATTTTCGTGACGTCTGTCTTATGCCAAGTACTGCCACATGATTTCAGTTCCCGTTATCTTTGTGTCACATGGCATATTGGTGGAGAACAGCCTCAAGTCAGATCACCTGAATTTGAATCCTGGATCCATTAATTAATAGCTATGTAACTTAGGAAAAGTTACTTAACCTTTGTGCTTCAGTTTCCTCACCTTTAAAATGAGCATAACATTTCTATCTACCTCCTAGATTGTTGTGAGGAGGCAACCAGATAATTCATGCAAGTTGTTTAGGATAGTCTGGAGCATTGTCAAGTTCAGCTATTATTAATGAGAAGTTTTATTAAACTGGGTCCTAGACACCTTTAGGGTAGAGGGAGCCATCCAGGGACATATTGTCTGGGTAGGCGTAAGGTGTAAGCACCCCCAGATGCTGTTGTCCTTGGTGCTGAATCATGATTACGTGATTGCCCATTAGCACACTGCTGGTTCTGTCAAGCGGGTGGAGGCAGAGACAACTGACTTCCCAGAGCCTTTTTATAACTGAATCCTGGGCTTCTGGAATGAACCACAGAATCCAGGCCCAAGAAGTTTGCAATCTAGAGATGGTATTAGCAACCTTCCTAGGTCTGAGAACCAGTACAGATGCTGGGGGGAAATGGCTTTGCGTTCAGGCAGACATGAGTTTGAACGATGGCTCAGATGCCTGCAAAGAGTCAGGTCCTAGGTACAGCAGTATCATAGCACTTACCCTGAAAGATTATTTTGAGGATTGCATCAATGTTGAATAAGTAGTAGACTCTCAAGAAATGGTTGCTGTTGTTATGGGAAGCAGGAAGGGGAGGAACAAAAAGAAAGGAAAATTAGAGAATGGGAGATGAGGGGGTGGCAGAGGAGAGAGGGGAGGGAGAAGCCAAGAGGTTCACGAAGTGGAGAATGGTGACAGGCCACAAGTTCCTCCTGGTGCACAGGGCTTACCACACTGAGCTTGGTTTTACATGTTGTTCCAAACTTGAATGTTGTTTTTCCGGTGTGGTTTTGTTGTGGCTATTGTTAAAACCCCCCCACACGCACACAGGCACACACCCAGCCGCCACCGCCATAGTACCTGGCAGTGTTTTTTTGCAGAGCTGTCTCTGGAGACCTGCCTGAACCCCGTGCTCATGCTCCAGGACTGGGGATGGGCAGTGTCTCTTTTCTGACAGTTCCATTTCTGAGGCAGGAAAGAGCTGCTGGTGTTAATGAAGCTGTCAGTTTCTTACTTTCTTGCATTTTTAGTTTTTGTTTTTGTTTCTTGCCCATTCACTTTATGATAGGAAATTCTTATCATCTGTTCTATGCCCTGTCTAGATGACATATTTGGCACAAAATGTCACAGAAGGAGTATGAAAAAGAGATCCAGATTGGAAAGAAAGGAAAGTTCTACAGGGAATATAAGTCATAACATGAGAATTTTAGGAGCGTAGCAGGATGAGTTTTCTGGCAGTCATGGGCCGCTTGCTTCCCCGTAATTCTTTCCTGCCTCAGGAAAGTGTAGCTGCCTTGAGAGATCCCGAGTCTGTCTGCCTGAGGCCTCCTCGGGGAGAAGGAATGGCTCCAGGTACTCCAAGTTTCTTCTCTCAGTCCGGTGCCTGACATTAACGTCAAGCAGTGGTCACAAGACACTGGCATGTTGCTGAGCCACACTGAATCTCTCTAGGTCTGGGGTGGGTGCTAAGAATTGGCTTTTCTAACATGCTCCCGGGTGGTGCTCGTGTGGGGACCACACTTTAAGGAGCACTGATACCAAGTTTTACTTGCGATGGCTCTCAGAAATATTTCTTAGTCCATTTTCTGTTGCTTATAATATGACATATGAAACTGGGTAATTTATAAAGAAAAGAAACTTATTTCTTGTAGTTATGGAAGCTGAGAAGTCCAAGATCGAGGAACTGCATCTGGTGAGAGCCTTCTTACTGGAGGGGACTCGGCAGCAACCCAAGGCTGTGCAGGGCATCACATGGCAGATGGGCTGAGCATGCTAGCTCCGGTCTCTCTCCCTCTTCTTATAAGGACACCAGTCCCATTCCCATAATAACCCACTAATCCATTCATCCATAAATGGATTAATCCATGCACGAGGGCAGTACCCTCATGACCCAATCACCTCTTGAAGGCTCCCCCTCTCAGTACTGCCGCATGGAGGATTAAATTTCCACATGAATTCTGGAGGGGGCAGACCTTCAAACCACAGAGCACATTATACAAATAATCCTCATAACGACCTTGTGAAGCATGTTATTAATATTATCATTATTCCCATTTAGAGATGAAGAACAATGTGTCTAATGTCACACAGCTGTATATGGTAGAGCCAAGGTTTGAATTCTGGTCTGTAATTCCAAAGCCAGACTCTTGCTTGCTGCTTTGGGCAGACGTCTCCCTGACGCTGAGTGTCAGTCCAGGGAAGACACTTCCCCAGGTAGTAATTTCACGAAGGAGCCTCCACTCACGATCCTTACCCCACATCAGTCCCTCAGCTCTGGAGTCCAGAATTGGATTTTCTTGTTGCTATTTACAGCCCCACCTTTTCGAACATTTCCACTGCAGGGCGCCTAGTGGCAAAGCTGAGTGCATGTCTCCCAGGCTCCACAGACGTGACACCAGAGCACGAGCAAGGTTCTCTTGAAGTCTCATGTTTTGCTTCCAAATTTCCTGCATATTTTGCATTCTATTCTATGTCCATGTTTAATATAATATAGGTTTTTTTTCCCCTCAGATGATATTAGCTTTCCAGGAGCATGTCGTGGTTTTTCTTTTGGCTTCTAGTTTCCCTCCCATTTTGAGGATCAGTGTGTAGGATCTCTACAGTCGGCTCATTAATGGCATCAGCACCTCCCACAGGGACTGGCACTTAGGTACGCAATGCCTGTTCATCCAGAGGTGTGATGCTGGAAGGAAAAGCCATGGGCTTTGGAGCTAAACAGACTTGGGCTCAAATACCTGTCCTGTCATCCTGTCACTGAGCAGTTAAAATCCACACACACACACACACAGGTACACACACATACACACACACAGGTACACACACAGGCACACAAGAAAACTTGAGAGAGAGAATCGCTCTGGGCCTGTTCCTACGGCTGTAAAATGGGCATAGAATTGCCTTCCTCACAGGGTTTGGTGACTATTACAGATGACGTGTGCAAAGCACCAGATGTGTTGTAATCTACAAATGGAGGTTGCTAGTGTTACTCATTGTTACAGTGATTTGTGAACAGGTAAACAAATAAGTGAATTAATGACCCATCCTGAGACTGTGATGCCCTGGAGTACAAACATTCCCCAGACCAACACTGTCTGCCTGTGCTGGAGGTAGGCCCCTGGAGTAGCAGGGCTCAACTTCTCCCAAGGACACAAAAGCCTTTTCTGGGCACCAGCCACGCCCACTTCCCTACTCCATACCTGGGCAGCTCATTCAGCCTGACATTTTCATGACTCCCTCAGAGCAGAGAGTGTCATGTTCACTCTGAGGCCATTAATTGGGTACAAAATGCTCCTCAAATGGAAGTCCTCTCTGGATTCTTATGGGTAGCATGCAATTCCAAGAATTTTATTTTTATGTTTGTTTAAGGACTATATGTTGGCAATCTACTAAATGAGTTATTAGGTATTACTCATATTTGCTATTCATATACTCAGATTAGCTCATTACTAAGTTCCCTGAGGGCTCTAATTCAGTTATCTGTGAAGTCAGGCTGCTTCTCAATGCTCAGAAGCTACAGCCCCTGCACTCAAGCAAATGGTTAGAATCCCATGACCTGGGAAAGTCTGTGTTGTTATTAATATTATTGCATGTCAGTCTTGCTTTAAGTTGGTTGTGGTTTTCAGCTACTGCTACTCTTGCTTTTTAATTAGAAATTATAGTTCATTTCACTTCATCATTATCGTATTAGTTAGTAAAGGATGTTTGGTTAACCCTACAGCATGCAGTGATATATATTTGCATCAAAGATATTTTCAGCCTGTAATTTTCCAATTACTAGATTTTAAGACATGAATAAGTTTCAGTTCAAGCATGAATCATGCATATCCCGTTGCTAAATAGATACATACAAAATCTGCACCCAAAGGTGCTTATGTAGTTGTTTTGGTTATCTATAACTGCATAACTGACTACCCCAAAACTTGGAGGCTCAACAACCTTTTCACTATCCTGCATGAATCTGTGCACTGGAAATCCAGACAAGGCTTGGCAGGATGGGTTATCTCTGTTCCGCATGATGTCCATTAAGGCTGTAAAATCCAAATGGTTTCTTGTCTCGCACACCTGGCACCATAGCTAGGATGACTTAAGCAACCGAGGGCTGGCTGGAATGGCTTGACTGAGGTCTTACATCTGAGGCTTCAGTTCTCATCAGTAGCTGGGTTGCTCGGTTCTCTCCATGTACTGTTAAGTCTCCCTTTGTCCATGTGGCCTCTCCATGTGGTCTCTATGTGATCTCTCCAGCAAAGTAGCTGAAATTCTTACATGGTAGTTCGGTACCCCCCAAGATCACAGAAGGAGCTGCCAGGTCTTTTCAAGCCTTATGCCTGACGCTGGCTCAGTGTCACTTCTATTGCATTCTCTTGGTTAAGACAAATGACAGGCACAGCCCCTACTCAGGGCAGGAAGCATGATTTTGGGAGGACCACCAATGTAACAGACTACCACAGTAGTGATAGTTCATTGATGAATTCAAGCAACTTAAATAACTTGCAACATACTATCAGGTTAAGCGTAATACTAGGTTATAAGTCTATAGGTTATTGCTTTCTAACTTTGATAGCCTATATGTGTATAGGTCATTATTTTAACATTACAAAGTGAGTATCATGCATATGTTTTATTAAAAAGTAACTTATAAATGATATTGTCATTATGATAGCATCATACATTATATTTACTCCAACTCATGTCTTTTTTCCTCTCCAATTCTTTGTTATTACCCAATTCTTTTTCTGTAGGAACATTGCAAAGAGATGTGGTAGGACCTTCTGCTCCATACAAATGGCCTGAGTCAAAAAAGGTTGAGAATCACCTTTCTAGTGATCAAGAAATGAACACGTAGAAATCTTGTAGTAGGTAGAGCTACAAAGTACCGACACTGTTTTCTTCCCTGAAGGAGTTCAGATTCCTGCAGGGAAGAGAGTTGACAAGTACATGCAGCGTGGTAAATGCTGTAATGGAAAAAAGCCCAAAGTGCTAGAGGAGGGCAGAGAAGATATGCCAAGCCTGCTCTGGGCATTAAAGGGAGCTTCTCTAAGAGCAACTTGCACTAAAGTCTCAAGCCTACGTAACAGTTACAGTGTTGAAGAAAGAACCTAAGATTAAAAGCCAGAGATGGGGCAAGTGTCAAGTTGTGACTTGTCACAAGTCTGAGAAGAGAAAGAGGTTCTTATCTTCATAGCTTTTAGTCTTTCTTCCCTTGTAAAAATGTACTCATTATAGGTTTGTGATAAACCTTCAGATGCATATAAAGAAGCTTCCTCAATCTGATGTCATACTCATGAATTAATGTTTTTAGGAGAGCAAAGAGGAGATGAAGAGGTGTTTGTTCCTGGATAATTGGGTATGACTGATTCATTTGAATGAATAGAGAGACCTGGGGTGCAATTCAACACTCACTGAATTTGCCATCTTCCCTCTGACTTGCGATTTCCATGCTGACATCTGTACAGAACAAATAGAATTTGATCCAGCATATAAAATTGCAGAGCTAGGAAACGTGTTAGAAACTATTCTTCCCACTCCCTCATTTTATAGACAAGGAAACTGAGGCCCACGGAGCTGAAGCAATTGCTCAGAGTGACATCGCTGTGGTGACATAAAAGTCTCTTCTCCCACCCAAGTCAGACAATAGACAATCTGAGTTTTATTTAGAAAACCCTCAAACTTGTTTCTCTCAGGAAAGGTGCTCAGGGAGGTAAGAAGAAGATTGTTCACACTGACAAGAGCCTCCGCGAGCGGAGGGACAGGGCAGGCTGCTGAGGGAAGCGCTGAGTTCTGTGAGTTGGAGTGAGCCCCGCTGTGTGTCAGCTGACATCTCTGTCAAAGGGCAGAAATGCTGGGATACTGTGTGGAGAGTCAGGCAGTGTTTCAGGCCCTTGGCTTTTCATGATGGATTTAAAGAATGGGGCGACTGCTTCCACTATGCAGCCAAGCACCGAGCTACAATGGAACAACAATGATATTAATATGAATATCTGTTGAGTTATTGCGACATATACCTCTTTGCCTCATTCCCCTCCTCAGCAGGGGCATCAGCTCCTTCAGGAAGCTTTTCCTGATCCCCTGTGCCTGCTGCAGAACATTAGATGCCCATAAATCTCTGGGCATATCTGCACCACTACCCTTGTCAGCTCGAGTGTTAATTTGCTGGGTGGGTGTCTGGCTCCCACAAGAGACCGTCAGCTACTACAATAGAGAGGTAGAGTTTTGTGGAACACACCTGGGAGAAAGGTAAATTTGCTCAAAGAGTTCCAAAACATTCAGAAAAGATGTGACCTTTTTATCTGGAACTAGACAGATGAGTAGTGGTTTGTTATGGGAAGGAAGGAGTGAGAGGCATTCCAGGTAGATTAAAGGCATGATGTATTTGTCGGTTCATTAACTAACGTTTATGGGGTCCTACCACGTGCCAGGCACATTGCTAGTGCTAGGAGAAGACAGAAGGTCGATTTGGCTGGAACATGACGCATGTGGGGCAGGAGGTGATTGGGGTGAGAATAGAGAGATGAGCTGTCACCACAGGTAAAGGACGTTCTGGAACTGGCTAAGGAGCCAGCCCTTTATCCTGGAGGTCAGAAGGCCTTGGAAGGGTTTTAAGCAGGTAAGTGTCTAAGTCAAATTGGTTCTAACTAAGGAAGATCTCTATGAAAGTGTGTGGAATGATTCATAGGGTATACACAACGTGCAGACGGCAATCCATAATGTGCTACCTTTTGTGTAAGAAAGAAAGGAAAATAAGGTATCCTGCATGTGTTTTCTCACTTGTGCAAAAACAAACTCAGAAAAGATAAACTTGAAACTATAAGGGGTGGGTCCGAATAAAATGGAAAGGAGGGCGTGGGAAGATAGTAAAAGGAATAGAGGAAAGTTATGTTTCTTTAAGTGTATCTTTTTATATAGTTCTGACTTTTGGAACCATACTAAAAAAGAATCACAGGGAATGGAGAAACACCCTAAAAAGAAAGACAAACAGAAACAAATGAGAGTGGGAAAGAACTAAGCTAAGTCACTTTCGAAAGTACTATTTTGAGGATATGCCGTTGGCAGCAACAGGAGAACTGTAAACAAATCTTGAACTCTATTTTGTTTTTCACAGAGGTGTGGACTAGCAACTTTGAAACTACCTTCTGTGTATTGAGCAAATAAGTGTATTGTAGATAATGGAAACAAAATTTGTTAAAGAAGAAAGTTTAAAAATAGGGAATGAAGGGAAGGTTACAATTGACATGGTAGTGATGGACTGGAGTTGGAGGTGAGTATGAACTCAGGGTTTTTTAACATAGATAGAAAGACGGAAATAAGGGATGTGGGTGAATAGACATGCATGCATTTTCTAGCTCTGTCCCTGAGAGGGCCTAGGAGCAATGACACCCCGTAGCAATGCGCACAGCTGGCATCCAAGCCTTTGGTTTCAAACACCATTCTCCCCTGAAAGGAATCAGGGCTTCTTGGATAGCTGATCTGAGGAAGTACGAGATGACCCTGAAATATCTTCTAATGCCAGAAAATAAGGATGTGCTCAAAGAATGATGGGGATGTGTCTACAAAACAAAGAACCACCTGGAATGAGCTTCCGCTGAGCAAAACTGGGACAATTTGAGAATCAAAGATAGCAACAGATTGTAACCCAGCAAATAAAATGAGAATCCATGACTATAAATAAATATGTATTATATATAAATATCATATACTTTTATATTTATTTATAATTATATACATTTATTTTTATATTTATAGTTTTTATTTATCTTATATTTTATATTTATTTATAGTATATATGGTATTTATAATATATATAATCATATAAATAAATTAAGAAAGGAAAACTCTTTCTTACAATCGACTCCCAACTAATAAATGTAGAAGAATAATGAAATTAAAAAATCACTATCATGGTAATAATGAATCCAGACAAGAATCATCAGTGAATGCTAACACTAGTGGCTAAAAGTTTGATGTGTGATTACAAAATTACAATAACCTGGAGCAGGATAAGATGAAGTTCAGAAACCTATGGCACAGCACTAGGGACTTTTCACCCAATTACTGTCAGTGAGCTGGTTGTTTAAGACATGTTGCTAAGTGTTGTATTTGCAGTAGGATGATAGCAATAATTGAGTGTTCACTATGTGATAGGCATTGCACTAGGTGGGGAGTTGGGCTTTTGCATATGTTAACTCACTTAATCCTAACACCAACCCATTTGGCATTAGTAGCCTCATTTTTTTAGATGAATGAACCAAAGTTCAAGGAATGGAAAATTTGTCTGGGGTAAAATAGCTAAGAAAAAGCAGAACCCAGATTCAAATTCCTGCCTTCTGATTTTGAGTTCAGAGTTGTTCTGTCATGCAGTGTGTCTCTGGATCCTCTTAGATCTCTGCGCTTTGAAAGTGTGCAGAATGATTAGGCCACAGAGGCATTCATAAACAAAAGGATTGGTGGCTCCTTCTTTCTCCTCACCCTATGCACTAAACACCCAGCCTCATTTTCCTCATCTGCAGAATAGAGACAGCTATACTTAATTTACATGTTGTGGTGGGGACTAAATTCAATAACGTATGTAAAGCATATATATATAGCACAGTGTGAAATAAGCGTCCATTAAATGACAGCAGCAGCAATGGGTAATAGTGGTTGTAATGTTGAATTCTCTGATATGATGAAAAATGTTTCTAAAGGGCACTCTTCACTTTTGGACTAAATTGATAATCAAAAGCCAAATCATAAAGAACTTTGTGTATCATGAAAAGAAAATTACATCTTATTCTATAGGCAATAGAAGTCACTGAAGAATTTTATTACAGAGACAGATGTGATCTGGTTGGCAATTTAGAGAGCAGACCCAGGTGAAGAGAGCAGCACCCAAGGCAGGGAGACCAGCAGGAGGCTGCAGTCAAATACCAGGCAGGAGACAGTGAAGGTCCGAGTTAATGGAAAGGCTGGTGTGATGAAGAGGAAGGAGCACACAAAGGACAAACTCCTGGATTGGTGCCTGATTTGGCAGGGGAGGAAGGGGGAGGAGTTTATCTGAGCCTTGGCCCCCGGCCTGGGCACTGGCCCTCTCAGGTATGACCAGAATGCAGCAGAGAAGTGGCTGATTGCAGATCGGGGATGGTTTGGGACATGCAAGGGAGCACAGTAGGTAGTTGAATATTCAGATCTGGATTAAGGCTTCTGAATATCTCGAAAGGAAAGGCTCAAAGGAAAAGATGCTAAGTGTTTCTTCTGAATATCCAGATCTTCACATTGCTACGCATTGCTACGGGATGTCATTGCTCCTAGGCCCTCTCAGGGATATTCTTCAGATGCAGGAGAGAGCTCAGGGCTGGAGCAGCAGGCCTGGGGATCACTGAAGCCGTGGAAGTGGATGGGGTCCCTCGGGGAAGGGATGTAGAGTAAGGAGATGGCTCAGGATAGGATTTAGGAAACACCAGTTTTTAAAGATGGCAAAAGAAGAGGCTGAAGGAGACTGAAGAGGAACACTCAGAAAGATAAGAGAGTTCGAAGGTGGGAGTTTTCTGCCACGTTAAAGGCTGCAGAGAGAACAAATGCAGCAAAGAAGGACTAAAAGTGCCCGTTGTATTTGGCAACTAGGTCACTGGTGACCTTGATAGCAGCAGATGCCAAGAAGCAGTCTAGGTGGCCAGATGAAGAAGAGAGTTGGACTCTTAAGGAGAGAAACTAGAACTTGACTATTCCCAGGATGCAGATATCCCACTGCCTTGCCATGCATTCTCACCTTCTGTGGGAGAGCTCCAGCTGGTGGAAGATCTTTCTTCCAGAGCTGGAGTCTCTCTCCTTCCAGCATCTTCCTTCAGCTCTAATTCAGTCATCCAGGGCCACACCTGGTCTACACACTCCTCCAGAGACTGTCCAAATATGCCTCCCACTGGTCATCTTAGCCAGCATTGCCATGTGCTCTGGGCTCCCCACACTTGCCTTAAAGTCAGTCCCCAGGGTGGATCCTGTTTTACTAAAACTGGGATTGTGCTTTGGTAATATTGGAGCCTGTGTTTTATTTTTTGTTTGTTTGTGGTTTTTTTGAGACAGAGTCTCACTCTTTTGCCCGGGCTAGAGTGCCATGGCGTCCGCCTAGCTCACAGCAACCTCAAACTCCTGGGCTCAAGCAATCCTTCTGCCTCGGCCTCCCAATTAGCTGGGACTACAGGCATGGTCCACCATGCCCTGCTAATTTTTTCTATATATTTTTAGTTGTCTGATTAATTTCTTTCTAATTTTAGTAGAGACGGGGTCTCACTCTTGCTCAGGCTGGTCTCGAACTCCTGAGCTCAAACAATCCGCCCGCCTCGGCCTCCTGGAGCCTGTGTTTTGATTGGTCTTTATTTCTCCTGCTATTAGGCTGATGACTTTCCAACCATTTTTTAATCTCAACCCAGAATAAGAAATACACTTCACAGGGTGATCAGTATTCATATATATGTATAACTGAAAGAAAAGTCTCATGACATAATACTCCCCCACTATGGTAGTTAGATGCATCTTATATTTTCAACTCCAACCCATTTTATTTTGTTCTAGTTCATATTTTTAAATGCTAATCCTGACCCATTACATCAATTTCACAACCCACAAAACTGATTTAACGACCGAGGGTATGAAATACTCCAAGCTAGGAGAGGCTCAAAGGGAAAGATGCTAAGTGTTTGTCTGAACCCGTCACCTTCCCCTCCCTCTCACCTCCCTTTCACGGCTCTGAGAGTCGGAGAGTGCTTCAGTCACTAGAGGTCAGCCAGCCTTGGCAGTATTGAACTTCCAAAGTGGCTCACCACAGGCAGGTAAGCAGCTATCACAGTGGAATTTAGAAATTAATGGAGGGGAGAATGGCTCACCTTTCAAATCTCCCCACACAGGCTACTGTCCCTGTAATTACTCATGAAGCATCCAACAGCCTCAGGCATTTTCAAGCCACGAGGATGCCCTTAGGTAGCCCTAATAGCACCTCACATGTGAGACATTTAACACTTCCCAGAGTGTAGGAGGGGCCCATCTGTTCGTACAGGCCACAGTTTGCCACTCAGCTCCCATCCCCAGCCAGGCAACTGACTGACTCCTGCTGGTCTGTTCTCCATGTGCTCTTCAGACCTCCCTAGGGGAGATCCCTCTCTTACGAACCACTGAAACATTGTCCCCTGTCCAGCAAAGAACATTCGGAGTTTGTTTGTTTGTTTGTTTGTTTGTTTGTTTGTTTGTTTAACATTCTCATTTACAATGTCTTTTCTGCTTCTACCTAGGAAAAGCCAGAATTTCTGAACTTGCCTTGACTACAGACAGGAGGATGTTGCCTGAGGAATAGCGGAGGTCTTTTCTCATCTGCTGAGAGGTGCCCACTGCTGCCATAGACATTGAGTCCTCCGAGAAGCCTCCTGACGGGCTTATCCATTACGTACATGCAAAGAGCCAAGCCCTGGGCTGGGCCACAGCTCTCCCCTGGTGACACCACTCCATCTCTGGCCTCCAGGCACTCGTACCCGGTTTAAAGATGAGTGAAGAACTGTGGGTCTCCCTCACCCCAGAAGAATTTGACCAGCTCCAGAAATATTCAGAATGTGAGTAAATAGATTGACAGACCTGGGATGGGATTTCTTCTTTGCTGGAGAGGTCATTTCTGGAGAGCAGAGTGGTATTATCGTTGCGAAGCCACAGAGAATGTGGTCGGGCCTGGCAGCTTATATTTCCTTATAAACACAGAATGTTAAAAGATAAAAACACAAGTATCTTTAGTCTCTATAAATAATACATGCTCACAATAGAAATTTGGAATTACATGGAAGCAAACAGAGTAAGTTAGATATCACCAATGCACTCCATGAACATTTCGGAGCGCTCCGCTCCTGTGCATGTTGCTTTACATGGTTGAGTTCACACTGTATATACCTTTTCTTAAGCCTGCATTTTCCACATAACATAATATTGTAAGTATTTTCTCAGGTCATTAAGACCTCTTTAGACTATAATCTTGAAGGGCTAAAGGCTGCATGGTTACAATGTTACCCAATCATTTTCTTTAATATACTCTTGCATTTGGAAGAGTGTATTTATTTTTCAAAAGCCTGCTTTCAGTAAGATAATGAATCCCAACATGTATTTCTGCCCTTCATTCTGGAAAGGCCTGGGCTTTTACTTCGGGCTCTGGGTTTCCCATTAGTTGGGCCAGGAACCATTTCAGTGCCAGACGTGGTGGTGGTGAGGTTCACATTCACACACAGGCACACAGCTGTGCCCCTCAGGCCACTCCTGACACTGACGGGTGACAGGAATCTGCTCAGGCTGTGGCGGAACACTGCACTCTGCACACACAGAGGCCCACATGTGGTGCCAACTTTCTACAGAGCCTTTGCCTCTGCCCCAGCCCTGGCTCTATGGCCTCTCCCTTCCTGTCCATTGTGCTGGTACTTCTGTAAATCACTAGGCCTGGAGCGCGCTGACCTGCCCTACAGTGCCAGCACAGGTCCCCCTCCAGGTGCACTTTGGCAGCCCCTCCCTGCTTCCCACAGGGCAGCAGCATTGTCCCAGCGCTGGTCTAGGAGTCGGGGCATCCTGCTCAAGTGCCAGCTCTGCCCCTGCTCCCTGTGATGTGACAGCCCTTACACCCCTGAGCCTCAGCGTCCTCTTCTGTACAGCAAGAGGGTTGGACTAGATGTTCTCTCCCTGTAGTCCCTTCCAGGCCTGACACTCCCGTGCCTCCATATGCTCCCAAGGTCCATAGGAGCTCCACAGGGTTATTGGCCATTGTCCCTCCTGGTGCCCTGGGGCCTATGGTCTCTTGTCTGGTCACAGTGGGTTTAGAGCAATTCTAATATATTGACGAGGAGCAAGGAATCACTCTCCAGGGTAAATTCAATTTAATCCAGCCTGCTCTGTAGGTCAGCAAAGTACCCAGGCCCTGTCAGGGATGAAAAGAAGCAGAAAGAAGGGGCCTACCCTCGAGGAGCCAGACTCTCGCTGAGAGTCAGCAGGGCACTGCGACACCAGCAGGGAATGGCTGCAAGGCGGCCAACAGCTCCAGTGGAGCTGGCTAAACCACACGGAGCCAGGAAATGAGAAGGGAATCGGAAACCAAAGGAAACTGGTGCAGGAGGGTGTGTTACTTTGCTAGGCTGCAAGCAAAGTACCGCCGCGTGGGTGGATTAAAGAACAAATTTATTGCCTCAAAGTTCTGGAGACTAGAAGTGCAAAATCAAGTAGTCGGCAGGGGTTGTTTCCTTCCAAGAGCTGTGAGGAAAGAATCTGTTCCAGGCCCATCTCCTGGGCTTGTGGCTGGCTGTATTCTCCTGGTGTGCCTGTCTCTGTGTCCAGATTTCCCCGTGTTATAAGGACACAGTCTTATCGGATTGGACCTGCCCTCCTCCAGTATGATCTCCTCTTAACTAACTACACCTGCAACAACCCAAATAAGGTTACATCCAGAATTAGTAGGGGTTAGGATGTAACCCAAATAAGGTTACATCCGGAATTAGTAGGTTTTAGGATGTAAAACATATGAATCAGGGGGAGAGGAACACAACTGAACCCATAATGGGATTTAGCTGGGTGAACTCTATGGAGGAAAGAAGTTGAAGATGTGGACAGTAGATGGGAGAAGGAACAGTGGAAGCAAGGGAGAGCGTGTGTGTATGGTAAGCCAAGCGAGAGCGTGTGGTAAGCCGAGCTTCTAGGCTAGGCGGAGGGCAGGAGCAGAGGATGGGGAGGAGGACGTAAGGAGGGATGGGGAGAGCAGAGGAGGCCTTGGGCTCTGCATGTCAAGGTGTGGGCAGGATTTAGAGCCATGAATCTGGAGGCTGTGGGCAGGGCGGCTCAGATCAGGTAGCTACTGGATCAGGGATTCTGGCAGAATTCTTTGGATAAAATCTAGTCTGAGCTGAGGAACAAAGATAAGATGGTGAGTGTGGCAACGAACAAATACTAATTTGTGGAAAATTGTGGAAATATTATCAAAACTTATAGAAAAAAGGAAATACCTCACACAAACTGACTCTATAGAAAATGGCAACATTAGGATGTAGGACTGGTGGGGACAGTTTGGGAATGTTGATTTTGAGATGTTGACGACACGTCCATGTATGCACTCATGTGCCAGGCTACAGGGAACCAGCGATGAACGAGGCACAGTTCCTGCCCTCAAAAGCTCACAGCCTCGCAAGAGACAGACAGGACTCGAACCAGGATGTCACAGGGTGGCAGGGGCTCAGGAGTGTGCAGCATGGGGGGAGGATGTCCAGCCCAGCCTAGTGGGGCCTTCCTGATGCAAGGGTCATTTCCAGACTGAAGGAACATGAGGAGGAGGGAGGGGGAAGGACATTCTAGGCAGAGGAAGTGGCTTGGGCAACGGCAGGGAGGTGAGAACAGCAGCTCACAGGCTGGGAGCCTAGATCGCATGTTGGTGCTGGTGTGGGGAGAATTGGGGAAAGAACCAGAGAGGTAAGCGGGACCCCATCATGGAGGATCCTGCTTTCTAAGTGATATGTCATGTAGGCCCCAGGAGGGTGTGTGATGGGATGTGAGTGGGAACGAGGGGTCAGGCTATGGCTCTGACTTGGGAATCGTGTGTGGAGACGGCAAGGAGAGAAAAAAAGAAGAAGAATGAAAGCACTTCCAAGAGCAAGAATGTTAGGGGAGAAAAGGAAAAGATGGAGAATGGGCCCAGAGTGTGCCTCAGCCAGGGGTCCAGGAAGAAGAGAGCCAGAAGAAGACACGGAAAGGAGAACCAGGAAGGCGACTAGGTAAAAGAGGGTCTGGATGGAGGGAGCTAAGGCAGGAGGAGTTCCAAATGTGGCAAAGCAGTTGAGCAGGCACTGATGAAAAGAAGCTAGACCATTTAGTAGGAAGGGGTTCTTTTTGGTTTGGGCCTTTTCTTCAACCATCGTCTTGTCTTTCTCTGACAACTTCCTCATGTTGTCCATATCCCAGGACTCGACAGTGGTAGCTTTCTGCTACCACTATTCTAACAGGAGAGGAAGAAAAGGTACAATTCTTAGAAAATGATTAATCTTCAGAGAAAACCCTGAAAAAGTCACTTTCACCAATTTTAGACGCATTCTGGTATTCAGTCGGATTGCATTGCCATAGAAACCACTCTCCGTAACCACATAAACAGGAGCTTTACAATAGCAAAATAATGAAGTGTACAGCCTGAGAAGTGAGAACTTTCTCCAGTGGGGTTACCAGGCAGGAGAGGCTCGTGCTGTTTTTCATTTATATAGCATAAAGCCTACACCCTCTCTGGTGGCCTTCTATGGGCATGGGGGAGTCATCTTAAAACACTCTTGGAAATATGTATGTTTATTTTATATGTATACGTACATCATCTATATACACACACACAGACACATGTAGTTAACAGTAAGCTCAATGTGAATGAATCAACAGTGTAAAGCACATATCAAAAAAACTAATGTGATATTAAGAAATTTTTATTATTAAAAAAACAAAGTAACAATTTTGAAAAACAAAAAGATAAAATTTAATCTACCCATGATCTTATTTCCCCATGATAACCAGTACTGGCATGTTTGGGTATAATTGTAAGTATAAATATAAATATCAAAACCTACATATACAGACATAGACACATCCATACATATGTAAAATAAACCTGGGAATACACACACTATACCATTTTGTATGCTGTTTTCTTCACCCTAACAATATGTTTGAATTATCTACTGCTAGATCAAAACATTTTCAAAACCGTGAGTTAAAACAAACACCATTTTGTTTTTCCCATGATTCTATGGGCTGGAACCTGGATAGGATCCAGCAGCCGTGGCCAGTCTGCTCCATAGTGCCTGGGCTTCAGGTGAGAGGCCTCAAGCAATTCAGGACTAGAGAGACACACGTGGTTTATTCACTTATGTGGTGGTTTCTCAGTGTTCCTCCATGGAACCTCGTTCCTCAGCACTCTCTTATCTTCGGGAGCTCTCCGTGTGGCCCTCATTTTCAGCAGGGTAGCCTAGACATCCAGGCTCAGGGCTCCAAGAGCATAAAAGCAGCAGCTGCCAGGTCTTTTAATGCCTGGGCTGAAAGATTCTAGAACAGAACTCCCTTCACAGTCCAGTGGTCAAAGCAGACACAAGCCCAGCCCGCATTCAGCGGGGTGGAGGAATGGACTCCACATCTCATGGAGGAGTGGCCCACACAGGGAGGGAAAGAATGGATGGTGGCCATCTTTGGAGACTGATGAGCACACAGCACATGATGAGGCATTCCCATGTCAGTCAATATGCTTTTGAAGCATGGTTGTTAGTGGTTGCAGAGATTGGATTTCTTTTGAACACATTTGCACTATTTCATTTAACCAAACCAGTGATTGCAGTCTTAGGATATATTAATAGATTCACAGCGTCTAGTTAGGCAAACTGATATTCATATTCTAGCCTGCCCTGATCAGACCTCTCCAGAGAACTGAATTTATTTCTGGGCACAACAGTTTACAATGGATAGAGACAACCTGGAATTTGTTTGCAAAATGCCGCTGGCGTGGTGAGTGTGGGGCCCCACAGGCTGATTATGGAGAAATGAAGATGTTGTGCATATTTGCTAGGGAAAGGAAGGGAAAGGTGAAGGAGAGCATGTTGTATTCAAATAGCTGACTGCCATTGTGGAGAAGAGGTGTTAAGTTAATTTTGAATAGCTTCAAGAAGTAGCCCTAGGACTAATGGGAGGAAATTATAGGAAGACTTTAAAGTATGGAATACATTAATTCCTGATGGTCAAACCTGTCCATGATGGAACAGAATTCACTTAGAAGTGACTGAGTTTCCTTACCCTGAACTGTCTAGACAGAGAGTTGGCTGAGACACTATAGGGGAATAAGAGCATTAGTTGTCTGGTTGATTAAATGACCTTCATTAGCCCTTCAAATACTTGGTTTCTACATTTAAACAGGTTTCTATCCTACTCCAGAGGGTTTGTGCATGTGGGGATGCCCCCTCGTAAACCTCCTCTCCTAACAATCATGATAATTGCTGAGGAGGGGAGTTTTTGCCTGTTTCGTTGTTGTTAACTCCTTAAAAGTCCCATGATTTATCAAGCACAGAAACTGTTCATTTATTCAGAGAGGGGGAAAAAGGAGAAACAACTGATGAAGCAACAATTTAACTTTTAATTCTCAAAGAAATTAAACCAAACATTTCCAAGAGCAGCCAGGAGTCACTTAGACTATGTATTTTTTTTTTTGAGACAGAGTCTTACTCTGTCACCCCGACTTGACTGTATAGAAGTTTTAAAGCTAGGAGAGATCTTAACCATCATCACTTCCATTTGTAACACCCTTTACAAATGAGAACACTGTGTCCAGAAGAGTTCTGTGACTTGTCCAAGGTCACATAGAAGGTCAGTGATAAAATAGAAATAGAACCAAAATGTCTCAATTCCAGTGCAAACCCAATTTGTTTTGACTCAGTTCCAACAAATTAAACAAAAGTACCCCTTGGAGCTCAACCTTTAACTATACATTGGTTAAATATATATATATATATATATATATATAGAGAGAGAGAGAGAGAGAGAGAGAGAGAGAGAGAGAGCCGGGCGCGGTGGCTCACGCCTGTAATCCTAGCACTCTGTAAGGCCGAGGCGGGCGGATCGTTCTGAGCTCAGGAGTTTGAGACCAGCCTGAGCAAGAGTGAGACCCCATCTCTACCAAAAATAGAAAGAAATTAATTGGACAGCTAAAAATATATATAGAAAAAAAATTAGCCAGGCATGGTGGCTCATGCCTGTAGTCCCAGCTACTCGGGAGGCTGAAACAGTAGGATTGCTTGAGCCCAGGAGTTTGAGGTTGCTGTGAGCTAGGATGACGCCACGGCACTCACCCCAGGCAAGAGAGTGAGACTCTGTCTCAAAAAAAAATATATATATATATATATTTATATATATATATGTATGTGTGTGTGTGTGTGTGTGTGTGTGTGTGTGTGTGTGTGGAGAGAGAGAGAGAGCAATTAAATATAATAGAGCAGAATTTTAAAGTACATTTAAAGAGAATGAATCAGTAAATTGCGCTATTAGGAAACATATTTCATTAGAATCAGATCATGGCAAATTTTCTGACTTTAAGATATAGGTACAGTTCAAAATTCAAAGCTGTCAGAGTCAGAGAAAATATTTAGGGCTGATTTGTAGAACAATGGAAGGCTCTAAGTAAGCGTCATTGAAACCTTGCCATTTATACTGGCCATTAGACTGAGACCTAATCAAGTGTTTGTAGTCCTGGGCCCATAAAGAGTCATATATAGTTGTTTCTATCTTGGAGGAATAATCACGACTACTTTTCACTCACATCTGTTTTAGCACAACTGACCTTCTTTTCCCTTAGTGATGGCGAGGACGTATCCAAAAGGAGTCACAGAATCCATGGACAGGTAGAAATTTCTATGGAACAGTGGCTCTCAAAGTGTAATGTACATACGAATGTCCCGGAGACCTTGTTAAAATGCAGGTTCTGAATCGGTAGGTCTGGCGAGTGCTGAGATTCGCATTTCTGCTGGGCTCCCGGGGGGTGCTGATGCTGCTCGTCCCGGGCCACACTTTTAGTTGCAAGATGATACAAGTCGTCTGACACATTCCTTCACCTTTACTTGAAATATGACTGATGAGTCCAAACTATGTGGAGAAAAAGTGGGAAATTTTGCTAACAGTATAAATTTTAGTATAAACAGTATAAATTTTACACAAATAAGCCATACCAGTCATTTGGATCATTTATAATGGCAGGAAATTTTAGTATCCTAAAAAAGGTTTTCTTATATCAGCCAAAATTCCCTCTGCTTCAATGTCAAGTCTTTCCCTCTTATTTTATATGTAACATCTGAGGCAGAGCCATCACTTCCACAGGTCAGTGGTCCTCAGCCTTGGCTGTATAATCACATGGAAGGCTTTGAACACTTCCGGTGCCCTGCCTACACCTCCCGGACCTTTTCAGCACCATCTATAGGCATGGGACCCAGGCATTAGTATCTTTTTAAAGCTCCCCAGGTAATTCCAATATGCAGCCATGGTTGAGAACCACTGGTCTACCTTGTCTCCCTATGCCTTCGGGAATATAGGACACATGGGACAAGTATGACCAGCCCAATCCCTTTTCTAGCCCTCATTCATTCAATAAATCTTTGTTGAATATCTATTTTATGCCAGGCAGTGGGCTCATGCTAGGGATAAACAGTGAACAGGAGAAGAAGTTCAGCTGGGAGAATGTGTGTGTGACAAGTGCGTCAATGCTTAGGAAGCTGGGCCTCTCACGTGCGCTCCCCACATCCTGCTCTGGGGCCTGACTCCTGGCGGAAGAGGTGGGCCTTGTGATGCCGTGCTGCTGGCCCTGGCCCCTCTGTTTTGACATCATCCTTCATCTTCCAGGACCCTCAAGGAACCCTGCTCTTGTTTTTGTACATCTCATGTTCTTGACTCCCTGGAGTAGTTAGAAAATTTATTCATATATCCCAGTTTTCATCAGAAGAAGAAAAATCTAGATTCTGTTTTTTTCTAGTGTGCCAACTTCCCCTTGCCCTCCTCCCTGTGTCTCCCCCACTACCACCACCACCGCCAGCCCAGGTTGAGAGTCACTTACGGCTCTTGCAGTCTGTGGAATTTTTTCCTCTAGCCTCAGCATCGTGATCTTTTCTAAGTTGTGGCAGGTGAGCCTGAGCAGTCAGCCACAGACTTACAGGGATGTTGCTTCAGGCCTACTCATCACAAGTGAGATCCGTGGACCCGCGTGATTGGTGTCACCTAGGATCTTATTCAAAATGCAGAATCTCAGGTCTTGGCCCAGACCTCCCGAATCTGCATTTACCAGATCCCCTGTGATTTACATGAACGCTACAGTTTGAGAAGCTCCTAGACAATTTTGAGGAATGGAGAATTATGATGTACCTTAGAATTTCACTCTCATTATGAGTTTTCAGATTCACTTTTGAAAATGTTGATTCATACTTATCTCAAAGTTTAACTGTTTGATGATGTAGTGCTCAACTACTCAGTGTTCTTTCCTAGAAGACAGACCATCAACTTTGGGTCCTGGTAAAGTTTACTGAAGTCTCTGATTTGGCTGCTTGTTCAGATAGAGGGCACCCCTGTCCCACACCAACATGGTAACAAAGGTGAAAAAAATTTTTTTTTCCCTTAAGAAGGTTTTGAATTTTCTCAAATACTAGGAGCAAGTGTTTGGTTTTAGGTCTCAGAGTTCTTGACACATGAAGTATAAAGAGACAATCTTGGACTGAAAACTTCCTAGGGCAGTTGTTACCACTAGCAACCTTAATCACACAGAAGAGCCTTCTAAACACCTGGCTTAGGATAGAGCTGAATGCTGAGAGTCCTACCAGTCTGGGTTAATGCAAAACATATACCCCTACCTTGCCAGGCAGCTGACCTGTGGGGTAGAGTTCTTTGATATTGTTCACTTAAACAATGAAGAATGTCTGCCAAGCACAGCAATTTTAGATTTAGCAACATTATAAGCACTTTTTTTTCCTTTGGTTAGAATCATCCAACAAGTACAGCCACTTCTTAAGACAGTCTTCACTTATAACAATAAAATCACATCATAGAATAGCAGTTCTCAACCTTGGCTTTATATTTGAATCCTTAGGAAGCTTTAAAATATACTGTTTCCTGGGTTCCCCAAGAGATGCTGACTTAATTTGTCTGGGGTAAGGCCTGGGTTTCAGTGTGTATAGGGCTCCCCTGGTAATTCCAACATGCAGACAGGTTTGAGAGCCACTGTCTTAGAGGAAAGGTCTTATCTTCTGACTTACAAGTGTTTGGATATCCAATAAATCCAGTTGCTGTTATCACATTATTTAGATATGTTAAAAATAAAAGTGACTCATTCACTGGTTGTGTACCATTCAAAGAATCACTTAAATTCCATAAACTTCAGTTTCCTCTTCTCTAAAATAGGGATAATTATTTCCTCTTCTCTAAAATAGAGATAATTGTTACATTGGGGGTAGTTTTGGAGATCTAAATAAACTATATAAGGTGACTAGAACAGTGCCTACCGTAAAATAAGCACTCAACAAAATGACAGTTGTTACAAAGAACTGTGGGCATGACCTTATTTTGTATACTCAGAAATGGAACGTGATGTCCTCTGCGTCTGGAGGTGGTATTATGATAAACGCTTTGGCAAAGGAGTTTTCTATGCTGTTGGG
The DNA here is from genome assembly GCA_963575035.1 of Avahi laniger. NCBI lineage: Eukaryota > Metazoa > Chordata > Mammalia > Primates > Indriidae > Avahi > Avahi laniger. The sequence goes on from CAUYSK010084792.1 coordinate 49,351, forward strand.
TCCACAGATGACACCTGAAATAAGATCAGGGAATACTCCAAAGAAGTCCCTCAGTGTTTTTATCTGTCTTAAGAGGAAACAAAATGGAATAGTGATTGGCAAAGCAGATTAGTCATGCATAATACCCACTTAGTCCTCATGGGGGGAAAAAAAAAACCCAGCCCAGAAATCTGTTGAGAAGAAAACTGTCATAAAGTATCAAAGGACATCCAAGGAGAAAGTAATGTGTCCCAAATTTGAGAATTAGGTTGTTTCCCTTTTTAAAAAAGGTTTTGATGCCATGAGCCTATAAAAGCCCATAAAGCAAAGTGAAATAAATGTATGATGAGTAATATACTTCACAGAAAACTAGCTAAAAATTTCTTGGATTATATTTTTTCATTTAATTTTAGGCTATTAATCAGATATCTTAAAATAAATGTCTTTTCTATTTTTCCTTTTTAAAATCTCTGTTTATGTGAATGTATGATGAAAATGTGTGCATACATAAATATCTATATCACACATTTGAATATAAAGCAGGATTTTGGAAACAGAGCAATGGAACTTTAGAACCAAAGGATTTCTGCTAGGGTGAACTGTGGAATATCCAAAATGCAACAATAACATCAAAAAAGAGAATAAATTAAGCCAGGCATGGCTGTTCACACCTATAATCCTAGCTCTTTTGGAGGCCAAGGCAGGAGGATTGCTTGAGGTCAGGAGTTCAAGACAAGCCTGGGAAAAAGTGAGACCCCATTTCTACAAAACAAATAGAAAAATTAGCTGGGCATGGTTGCATGCACCTGTAGTCCCAGCTACTTGGGAGGCTGGGACAGGAGGATTTCTTGAGCCCAGGAGTTTGAGGTTGCTGTGAGCTGTGATGATGCCACTATACTCTAGCCTGGGCAACAGAATAAGACCCTGTCTCAAAAAAAAAAATCACTCCCTTGTTTCTCAATCAAAATGCTGACTTTACACTCTTCTTGTAGAAGTCACACTAGGGGTACCCATGTTCTCAAATTTGCATTTTTTTAATTTGGCCACTTTGGCTGAGCCAAAACCTTCCATTAAAATGGACTCTAAAGTGTAGAATTTTTTTCTAAATAATTAAACTGCTTATAGATTAATTTGAATATATGTGTGACAACAACTAATCTCTGGCCTAATTCTAAACTTTCTTCCATTCTGTTTCCTGAGTGGTCTTTAGAAAATAGAAATCTGGTTATGTTATTTCACCATTCAAAAAATCTTTAACCATTTCAAATCAGTGTCCTTATCTCAGCATTCAAGACCCCCAAAAGTATGTCCCCATACTACTCTGTGGTTCTAACTTATCCTAAATGTTCTGTGGTGCCTATCCTTTCATCTTTGTCTACTCTGTCTCTTCTGAGAATACCCTTTCTACTCATGTCTGCCTTTGAAAACCTTACCGATTCTTTATGCCCCAGCTCAAATGCTACCTCCTTCATAGGACATCCTCAGTCCCCATCCCAACCCCACTTTCACCCTAATTTTACTTCCCCATTTGGTGTTTCATACGGCTTCATATTATTGCTACAGCATTAATTACACTTTTACTTGTATTTGTAAATGTTTGAGAAGCAGTCATGAATAATATGTAAGGGAAAAGAATATAGACTTTTGATCCAGACTAGACTTGAGTAAAAACTCTGGCCCTTGGGCAAGTCAACTAATTTTTCTGAATTTTAGTGTCTTCATCTGTAAACTGAAGAAAATATTGCCAAATTTGCATGGATTGGTAGAGGTGAGAATATGCAGGTGAAGGCCCCCAATGAGGAGTAACTATTATTACCAAAATTATTCTAATCATCTTCCCCACTAGTTCATTAACTTGTGTATGTATCTTGCAGTGTCTTACCCTCTATAGTGTTTTCTGCACTGAATGGAAGCAGTCCAAATTGACAACATCTGCCGCCTGGATCTTACTGAGCTATTAGTTTTTGAACATCTGTTTTGGATTTCAGAAAGAAAATTCCGTTTTTAGGCAACAGCAGCATTTTCCTGTGGCATTTCAATATGTCTCAATCCTGAAATGATTATAACTTCTGCTTGATTTAATCCAAGTCAGCAAAGCCATAGAGAACAGCCCAGCCCATGAGTACATCTACTTTACCGAGGCCTGAGAGAGCTTAACCCTCTGTACAAAGACCCTGAACAACAAGGAACACTGTGTGAGCTTTTAATGACATTGCCCTTTGCTCAGATGTTTAAATAGCAGCAATAATGGAGCTTGGGAAGCTCTTAATTATCCACAATCCTGAGAGACAGGGAGAGCACAGGTCATAGAAACCCTGGTTTGCTTTGATGTCTAGAGTACTGATAACCACACAGGGTGCACTCATGATGTGTTTCTGATGACAATTATTTAGCTCCTTTTCTTGACTCCCAATTTCCTTATAAAACTCCAAAAGGAAGCAGCCAATATGGTCTCCACTGGTTTCTGTATTATTTCCTATGGAAAGTAGAATTTTCTAAACCACCATGCTTCATGAATCCTCTGAGCCTTTCTTTATCGCCTTCCAATATAAATGTAACTTATTGGGAACATTGAGAAAATCATGGGGGGTGGGGAGGGCTTAGCTTCCAGAAGAAAAAATACCGGCTGCTAAAAATATGTTAGAAATACCATAGGAACATAAAATCAACCATGCTAATTATGAAACATAATTGAGGTCATGTTTTAGATGTCAGAGAGAATAGCTCAATTTCCCCTATTGAGATAGAAAATAAAAATCAAGAAAAGGGGGGCAGAGTAGTCAGGATCCCAGAATTAAAAGAAACCACCTTGCCCTATTGTACAATAATGTTTCAGCACCAAGGACAGAGTCTTGTAGAGCTTAATGCCCGCCCATCCTATATAATTAACAATTTTTTAATGTTTTAAAATTTCCATTTAGATGTTTATACACCCATCCATATATTGTTTTTCTGAGTTCTGGTTACATGTCAAACCTTGGTGTGATATACAAAGACTCACCACCTAATTCCAGCTCTCAAGGTAAAACTGGTGCAGGAGATGAGCAAGACAGATAAGTAACACTACAGGACAAGAGCTACTACAGAGTCGTGTACAAGCCACATGGGAGCCAGGGCAGGGAATGCTTAACCTTGACTGGTGCAAAGAAAGACTTTACAAGGAGTTGACATTTGAGCTGGATATTGAAGATTGAGTGAAGTTTGCAAGACAGAAAAGAATTGCCATGAAAGAACACACAATGTATTTAGGAATGTCTAGAGATATGATCTGATATGGCTGAAATGCGGAGTGAATGGGGAAATAAGGAATAGTCTAGGTCCAACCACCAAGGGCTTGTATCCCATGTAAGGGGATTAGGCTTTGTTCTAGCAAAACAGAAAGCCATCAAATGGTTTTGAGCAAGTATGTGATCTGATCAGATTTGTGTTTTAGAAAGACAGTTCAGATAGCAGGAGAAAGAACAGATTTAAAAAAAGAAGAAGAAAAAGAAGAAGTGAGTGGGCAGAAGGGCAGATAAAGGTGACATTTTTCCAGATGGTCCTGGGAGTGAGGGACTGCTCCGTCATAATCACAGTTAGACAGGGAGAATTTATTTGGCCCATCTCCCATTAGCTGTTCACCAGTGTTTCACATGTGAATTGTGTCTTTCCAGACTCCTCAAAGAAGATAAAGGATGTCTTGACTGAACTTAATGAGGGTGGGAGCCTCAAACAATATGATCCACATGAGGTAAGAACATTTCCATTTCAAACCTTTAAGAAAAAACCCTGTGTTCCAGCCTTCCCATAATGTGTTTTCCTCTTGGAGATTTAGCTTGCCTTGAAGAACTTGCTCCTTAACGTGTTTTTCCTAAGTCTCAAGTGATCCATTAGTGTTACCTGGCATTATATATTTCCCAAGTCCACTCGTCCCTCCCACTGTCCTAGAAGACTACTACTTCTCTGATTATAGTTCTCACTCCTCTTCCCCTCCTCATTCTCAATTAACAATTGTGTGTTCTACTTTTTTTGTTTTGTTTTGTTTGCCTTTTTTTTTCTGGTCAAGTGTGTATTTTCTACTTCACTGAGAAAATAGAAACAATCAGAAAAGATCTTCTACAAGCTCCCTCACTCCATGTGCCCACCTGCCTGTACTTTTTCTTCTGTAACTAAGGATGAACTCTCCATGGTCTTGTCTGGTCCAGTTCCTCCACTTGTGCATCCTCTTTTGGCTTATTGACAGACATTGCTTCAGCAACACAGCTCCCTCTGCCTCTCTCTTTCCCTCCCTCCTCCTTCCTCTTTCTCTCTCTATCTCTTTCACATAAGCTCTCCTTTATATATTATATTTTTCCCATCAACATATAAACACACTGTTATTTCTCCTATATCAAAAAATGTTCTCCTAACTTCACGTCCCCTTCCAGCTACCACCTCATTTCTCTCCTGTCCTTTATAGCAAAGCTGTGCAAAAGACTCGTTGCCTCCAAGTTCTCTTCTTCATACTTTCTTGAAAACCCTTCAATCAGTGTGTAACCCTCACTCCTCCACTAAAACCACTAGTCAAGACAGCCAAGCACCTTCATGTGGCTGAACCTGATAGCCATTTTGCTCAACGCCGTTGGGGGTGTGGTTGGTCAAATCCTCCTTCGTTTTCTTCACTTGATTTCAAGACACTAAACTCTCCTGGTTTTCCTCTTTCCCCTCTACTTTGCATTTCCACTTAAAAATCAAATAGGCATCTCAAGCTTTGCATGAGCTAAACTGATGTCCTTGATCTTTCCTTGTAAAACCTATTTTTCCAGCAGTCTTCCACATTTCAGTAAATGACAACTTTTCAAGTCATTCAACCTAAAATTATGGAGTCATCATTGACTTTTCCCTTTCTCTCATAACCTACATCCAATTCATCGCCAAATTCTGTCACTTCTACCTTCAAAATATATCCAAAATCTAGCCACATCTCACCACCAGCACTGCTACCATCCTGGCCTGAGTCATCACCATATTTTGCCCAGATTATTTCAAGAGTCTCCTAACTGAGCTCCTTGCTTCTGCCCTTGCCCTTTAAGTCTATTCCTCACACATATCCTGAGCAATCTGTTAAAACTTATGTTAGAGCTTGTCACTACCCCACTTGACAGTCTCCTGTGGTTCCCCCCACCCCCTACTCAGAGTGAAAGTCAAAGTCATTATAATCTGCACCGCCCCTGCTTTCTGATGTCATCTCTTGCTACTCTACCCTCCTCATTCCTTTCCAGCCATATTAGCCTTCTTGATGCTGTCAAATAAGCCAGTGTCACTGCAACTTCAGCACCATTGCACCTGCTGTTGCCTCTTCTTGGAATGTTCCTCCCCAGCATACCCACATTGTTCGTTCTCTCATGTCCTTCAAGTCTGTGTTCAAATCACCTTCTCAGTGATTGTCACCTTCTTTATCGAACCTTGAAGCCCTTTTTCCTATCCTCTGACACTTGCTATCCCCCACTCTCTTTATTTCCTCCTTAGCACTTCTCACCAGCTCTCACACTATATAATTTACTTAATTAATTGTCTGGCTCTCCTACTAGAATATTTTTGTTCACTGTTGTGTCTCCAATGCCAAGAAGAGTATCTGACTTATTGCAGACATTCTATAAATATTTGCTAAATAAATAATAGATGCAAGACCTCCCCCACTTTCAAATTCAACTTATCTAACATCGCTTGGGCATCTAGGCATTGTTCTGGGCACTGTAGAAGGTATAAAGATGAAGAAACATAGGACATACTTCCTACTGGCAGGGTCAAGTTCATGACCTTGGAGTCACATGGTCTGTCATCACCCAGCAATGGGGCCTTGAATAATATTTCACCTCTTTGACCCTCACTTTCCTCACCTATGAACTGAAGATAACAAGAAAATAAAAACCTTGAAATTTGTGGGAGAACTTTTGCAGAGTGTCTAACACTCTACAGGGTACTTAAAAATGGTGCCCATTATTACTCCTCTTCTATTCCTTTTCCCCAGAATGTGGTATACTCAATTCCCTTTTCCCTGCTCTGGGGTACTTTTATGAGGGCTAATTGCAGAAAAGTGACTGATCAGCAGGACTAGTGTAAGGAGTGACTAGCCACTTACTTATGCACGTTGTCATCATCCATTCAACAAACCTCAGTCAGTGCCTTCTCTGCTGGATATTGTAAATGAATCAACAGAGCTTGTGCCCTCAAGATACACCTGAGAGGGGCTTTATATAAAATGCACCAATCACTGAGAGAATGAAGCTGGAGGGAGTTTGCTGGAATAGGAGTAGGTTGAGAATGCACCGTTTCAAAGAACATTCCTGAGGAGAAGGCATGCAGAGAAGATGGCAGAGCCAGCAAAGAACTCACTGCCCCACACCTGCCACCTCCAGCTCCAAAAACATGGGAACAAAAACCTGGCGGGGGCTGCTAATCAGCCTGTCTGCCCTGGGGCTGATGAGTGGGAGGGGAACAATTTGGTGAGGGCCATTGCTGGTGTGACGGCCACGGGAGCTTTCAGAAGCAGGGAGTAACTCAGATGTTAGAAGCACGCAGCTGCCCTCGCCTCTGTAAGGGCTGGCCCCCACTTTTTGTGTGCCTGACACTCCTGTGTCCCAGGGGAGCTCTGTCACTCTGATTTTGTTCTCTCACATAGTGCAGCTGACTTCTAGTAGGTGTAATGTCATGGCATAGGGATGGGGAAACAAGGATTTAATTTCTCTTGAGCTTGATGGCTTACTGCTGCTAAAATGTCTCAACAAGAAACAAGTTCGCTGTGGGAAAGGGCAGATTGCTAGAAAAGCTAGGATGGAAATAAAAGTTTGCAGAGTAGGGTGACTGCATCTGGCCATGGCAAACATGCCCTTGCCCAACACCACCAAGAGATTCTCTGGAGAAAAGAGCAGTGGGAGGCAGCCCGAGCAAAACCCAGCAGAGCAGAAGACACAGGTGGCTTGGCGATGCTGTGAGCCTAGACTCGAATATACCTGAGCACAGAGCTCAGCTCTGGCACATGCTTTATGACCTTGAGCAAGTGATTTACGTCATCAGAATTTGTTTTCCCAGAAATGACCATAACAGTCCCCCTTCACACTGCCGTCTTGAGCATTAAAATGTCTGACGCATGGTACACTCTCCACCTGGTTCTCCTCCCTTCTTGACCTGTGTAAGAATTGACACACTCTCTTTAAACAGGTTACAGCAGCAACAATTGCCCAGCTAATTTCTGCATGAAAGCTGCTGGGGGACAACAGGGTTCTTTGGCCTGGACGACAAGGCTGCCTGTGATGTTACTCTAGGGCTCAGAGGATCGCCAACTTGCCTCGTGGTGGTTTGGATGTGATGCCTAGCCACTCCCTACCCAGTCACCCATCACGCATTTACTAAGCAGCTACTCTGGTCCTGGCCTGTGCTTGTAAAGACCTTTTTGTAACCCAGATGTCACTTTGAGAGTGGCACAGAGTCACATTTGTTGAACTTGGGCTTGGAAGGAGTGGTAGGGAGCATTGCACTGGCTCTGGAACCTATGACAGATATAGTAGCAGGAGCACTGGACTAGGGGTCAGAAGGTTTGACTTCTGGTTTTACTCTGCTGCTACCTCGCTGGGCTAAATCACTGAATCTCCTGAGCCTCGACGGCATGAGGAGACTCGATCCCCTCTGAGGCTCTTCTGATTTGAATGCTGTAGTTTCTGGGTTTATTCTATGCCATCCTGTTCTCCAGCATAGGGACATGCATAGTTGGTCATGAATGTCATCGTCATTATTTTCTAAATTGCCATAACGGTTTGTTAATTCTTTTCCTATGGCACTCCTGTTAATGACTACATATTATGATTATTAATACTTCAATACTTTTACCTCTTGAGTCTCTTGAAGGAATGGACCCATGTCTAATTCATTGGTGTGTTCTGCATCGGTGCCCACACTCTGCCTTGTACTTAGGAGGCTCAGTATATATATATATATATATTTTTTTTTTTTTTTAACTAAACAGATCCCATAATAATCAATGACAGCCAGGGGCCAGCCACCAGGCCATTCCTGAGGTGTGCCAGTTAGGAACCCATCATCCATTCAAATACCTACCAAGAAACACTGTTGTAAGTGGTATAGGGGATACAAAGATGAAATAAGACATCCTCACTACCTTCTAGGAACAACGGATCTAGTAGAGGAACTAAGGTATTAATACAAAGCAGCAGATGCTAGTATCACAAGATAGGAGCCAAGATGCAAAGTATAGAAATTCAGGTACGAGAGATCTCTATCAGGCTTCCTGAAAGAGGTGGCATCTGTGTTGGGCCTTAAAACATGGCTGGAAATTTTAACAGGTCAAGAAGGAAGCAGTTCATGCAGAGTGAAGTATATGAAGGTTCTGTTATGAAAGAACACGGATTAGTGTGGACAGAGTATGTAGGTGCACATAGGGAATAATAGGAGAAAATATCAGAATTGTCTTAGAGCTTGAAGTAGCCACAAATCTAGGTTGGAGGATAACTAGAGAGGTTGTGAATCCAAAGATCTCAGAGAGGATGGTCCTTTGGACTGTAGGAACACTACATATTAGACCTTCTATTTACATTCTTTTTTTTTCTCATCTAATTTCCATTTGCCAATTTTTTTCATATATTTTATAATGTATAGTATAAGAACACAGTAGTACATCAACTGATCTCAGCTGTCCCATGGCAATTAGAAGCCATGGAAAGTTTTGAATAGGGAACCAACCTTATTAGAGTTTTGGGAAGATCATGGCAAAGATAAGTTGGGTGAGAGGACCAACAGATGGAGGGTGGGGGCGGGGGCAGGGAAGCCTGGGAGAAGTATTGCAATGATCCAGGTGAGATGCAAGACACAGAAATATGGAACCAGGAATTTGGGAGATGGCAGCAGGGGCAATGGAGATAGAAAAGGTCCAGATGTGACGGAGGTCACAGAAGAAGGGACAAGAACTGGTATCAGATGATTGAGAGTTTTAAGCTGAGTCTAACATGGTGAGAATATAATGGTGTCATTGGTATTAACAGAAATTGTAGAGTCAGAAAGAGGAGCTGGTTTAAGGAGAAGGTTAATAGAAGTTTAGAACTTGAGATCTTCTAGTCCAGCACTCACAATTTACTAAAGAAGAAACCAAGGTTCAGAAAGGGAGGAAATGTGGTCGATATGAAACCAGCCCTGTGGTCTCCCAGGTCTCGTACTCATCTTGTTTGATAATCTTTTGGCTTTGGTTTTTTATAGCATTATGTTAGTTTGTTTAACTAAACTTTCTTTTTATTACATCAGTCTGTTTTTCAGAAACATTTTATTCCCATAATTTTCATATGATGCTAACCAAAGGAGATTTTGGAACTCAAAACTACACTTTAAAACAGTACTTGTCAATTAAAATGGTGCAAACAGACAGTGCAAAAAGAGCTTTTTGAAATAAATTAATGAATAACAACGCCATTAGCAAATATTCAGTCAAATCAAAGTAGAGAAGGAAAAGAACCAAAATAGAACAACTCCATGGAAAATAGAGTTTCAGAAAGAAGAGAGGATGAAATGCTACAGAGAAGACACAAATGAGAAAGTCTCAAAATAGATGAGAATTTGTGACCTTCAGAAGAGCTGGTTCAAAGGTAATGGACTAGAATCCAAACCGAGTGGGACTGAGGAGGGGAGGAGACCAATCTGGTCTGTTAGGAAAAATGTGAAGAGATGAGAGATGGGCTAGCAACTCTAGCAGGCAGCAGCTGCTTTGGGGTAGTGGCCGTGGAGCATGCTTGCGGGTAGAAGACGGGCAAATGCTGGCAGGTGTGCTCAGAGCCAGTGAGGGTGGTATCAAGAGTCACAGGAGGTGGGTTGCATTTGGAAAGGAGGAGGAAAAGATTTTGTTCCTGTGTACTGGGAAAATGGAGAAGGATTTGTGAGGAAAGGACATTCTGAGGTGATGATGCTGTGCAGACAGAGAGGGACAGAAAGAGTGTGAAATGGACACAGAAACTCAGGGACAGAAAGGGACAGAGACAGAGGGATAGCTGTCATAGGAAATGTGAGTTATTTTTGTAGAGTTCCCTTAATCGGGTAATGGCCTCTGTCCAACTGAATCGGGCTTCCTCCACCCTGCAAAGGGTATGTATAGTACAGCCCAGCCAGCGGCTAAACAGAAATTGCTTTGTGAGTTCCCAGTGGGGTGGGGAGGACATCACTTGCTTTTAGGGCCAAGACTTTGAACCCAAACTTGATTATATACATGCAAGCCAGCTTCTGGTTCTGGGAAGGCTCCCAGATCTCCCAGAACAGACAAAAGGTTAAATGCTACCAACATTTTGATGGGAGCACCAAGCAGGGCCCCCCACCAAAAGAGATTTTATTCTCACAGCTATTATTATTCACAAAAGCCTACACAGCAGATCTCGGAGTAGTGCTTCTTCAAATGATTTCCAGGAGCATCTGCTGATTTGATGAAGAATCTGGTGCCATCAAAGCACACGCCAGTGATGACTCACTGCGAACTGTTGTTGTTGAGTGTTTGCTGAGTGCAGCAGCCCTTCCTGGCAGGGTTGCTCCCAGCCTGGGACCAGAAGCCAGGCGGTACTGGGAGAGACACAGCAGGAAGAAGGTCTAGTTTTTGGCATGTCTCTTGGTTCCACCTTCTGTCCTTGGCTTCCTGCTCTTCTCCTGATGCGTAAAACCTTCTCAAGGACATGTCTGAGGGAGCAGCTGAGCCAGACGCATGCATTCCCCTGTTATCTTGGGGTTTGTCCAGGGAAATCAGGATTATGAAAGTAATGAAGGATGGAGCCTGTTCTTTTCTCTTCTTGCCTTTCCTATTTTCTGAGACCTTAATATTCAGGAATCATGTCTCTCATGACACAAAGGAAAATCAAGATACCACGGAAGAACCATTTCTTTCCATCATGTTTTCGACTGCATCCTTCTTCATCTTAACCAAGATTCCAGGGCATTGACCTCGTCCCTGCTCACTGCATCCACATCGCTCACAAGGACCTGGACTAGGGCAGAGCCCTCCAACTCCCAGCTGTCACTCTCCCTCCCCTCCCTTGTCATCTAAACTCAGACCATATTTATTACAAAATCCTGCCCTGGTCCTGTGCCCCACCAAGCTCCAGCATGCACCCACCAGCATTTTCCCATCTTTACCTCTCATTCCTGCCCCTGTCTGTCACTCTGTCACCTCCCTGACCTTTTCACTTTTGCCCCCATCAGCTCCTCTGCTTCCTTCTGCTTCCCTTCCCATTTCTTTCACCTTCCATCTCTCCAACTCTTTTTTCTTCTCTCCCCCCTCTCTGGCTCTTCACTTTTCTTCACTGACTTTTCCCTTTTTGCCTCTTCTCAGCCAATTAGCTATGATGTCTTCAAGCTATTCATGAAGGCGTACCTGGAGGTGGACCTGCCTCAGCCACTGAGCACTCACCTCTTCCTGGCCTTCAGCCAGAAGCCCAGACAGCAGACCCCTGACCGCCCAAAGGAGGGGGCCAGCAGCAGCGAGGCCAATGGCCCAGGTACACAGACCAGCTTTCTCCAAGTTGGGAGGACACTGTGTTGTGCAGCTCCCCGCCACAGGCACAGGCTGTGTTCCTAGACAGGCCCCCAAGCATAGTAACTTTCCTATGGAGTGAGAATGGGGACCGATGGACCAGGACTCCTTCCCTCATAGGGCCTTATGGGAAGCCCTGTCTGATGAATCTCTCGGTAAGGGGAATAAAAAGGGAGTATAATTCCTGCCACTCAGGATCAGAGAGTAAGATGGGGGAAGAAGGGACACAACTAACGTATGGGAAGGGGAAGAGAGCCCTCAGCAAAGTCTGCTGGTCCGTCGAGGGAGCACATTCAGCTGTGTGTCCAGGCTGGGACTAGCCTGGGAGTGTCAGGCAGGGGAAGGCATGGGCACCATCTTCCCAGAGATTAGGCTGTAATGGGGGAGACACGGTCAACCCCAATAAGCGAGCATGAACCAGCTGGCGGTCACCTAAATGAACCAGTTCACAACAGAAGATTCCCTACCTGGCCCTCCAAGAAGCTAGAGGGCACGGGCTGGTCATTAAATCTTCTTTCTGTTTCCCAGACCCTAATATACAGAATATAGATAATGCTGCCAAAGCAGATGAGGCCTGCGCACCTGACACCGGTAAGTCTTTGGAATATAGGATTTGGGGGAGAAGTGGGGATACCTTACCCCTGGGGAGGAGTAGAAATACCTAACCAGCAGTTTGTCTCCATAAAATTGTGCACCCCTATACAGATCTTCTCCTGCTGTGACTTTCAGAGCATCCATCTCTGGGGCTGCTGTCACTCAAATGCCCTGGGATTCTGTGACTGGGTTTATCTTCTCTTGCCCTGGAACAGGGCAGGTGAGGACTGGAGACAGCTCGTTAGATGTTTACCTCTGGCAGGTCTGCCTGCCCAGAAAAGGGACAGCCTTCTCAGGAGAAAGGGAGGGTGTGTGTGTGGGGGGGGGGGAGAGAGAGCAAGAAAGAGAGAAAATGTGAAGAGGCAGTTCTAGGGCTGAGGTACAGATGAGACCCCACCAGTGCGTGGCTGGAAAGGGACCGGGCAAGATGGCAAGAATGTGCTCCGGTTGACTTCCAACAGCATATACATACACTATTTTGTAAAATTTGGAGAGTTGCTAATAAGTTAGCAAGGGGAAGCCAGCTAACATTGTTTTGAAGAACTGTTTGTCAGGCATCTGCTTATTACATATCTCATTTAACCTTCACAATCACACTTGACACGTGAGGACTGAGGCTGTGCGAGATCATATACCACTGGTGTGACCTGTGGAGCTGGGCATTCAGTCCAGAATTGTCCAACCTAAAAGCTCCTGATCTCTCTCCTACTCTGAGAGAGGAAGCGGTGTCTCTCTGGAGATGTCTGGGGGTTTGGTTGGTTCCTGGTGGAATGACCAGGCTACACTCCCAGTGCGGCTGCTGTGGTGGTGCCTACTGTCCATAGGCCACTCCTGGGCCATGACAGGTGTGAGATCCTCCCTGGCACATTTGTAATGGGAAGCCATTCCTCTGTGCTGTCTACAGGCCCAGGCCCAAGGCCAGATGCTCCTGAGAAGACAGGAAGGAGCAAAGGTCACCGTACTTGATTGGACATTGCTCTCATGTCCAATAAAAATTTCCCAGGCACTAACAACCTAAGCTGGGTCAGGAACTAGAGCATGTTGGTTAAGCATCTCGACTTCAGAGCCAGACTGCCCAGGTTTGGTTCCCAGCTCCGACATTACCCAGCTCTATAACCGTTGCATGTTTGAACAACATCTCTGTGCCTCAGTGTCCCCATCTGTAAAGTGAGATGATAAGTGTTGTTGTGAAGGTTAAGTAAGTTAGATGTACAAATGCTTAGAACAGTGCACACAGTGTTATGTCCAATAAAAATGGGCAATTGTTATTCAAGCCATTCTCCAGAAGAATACTCTATTCTTAACTCATCATGATCTGCCATAACCTGCATCAGTCTGCACCCTCAGTCTCAAGTATGTCAACTGGGCATCCTATTCTCGTGGGAGGTCTCTCACAGACTCTCCTTCTCCCAGGTTGCTCTTAAGACTTCAAATGCAAAGACTCAGAGAGTCAGCCCTGTTTTACCTTGCATTGTCATTTGATTGAAAAGATTTATAGATATACAAAGGTGAATTTCAGCTGTTGGGATGTACTCAGGGGATAAAGAATTCAGTTTTAGTATATTTTTCATATATGTATAAAGCACGACAGACAATAGATACTATGACTGAAAGAGAAGGGGAACTAATTGTAACAGGGACCTAGAATGACAGACTTTCTTCAAGTGGACTCTAGACATAGTTCTAATCTTTTCTCCAGTGAAGGGAAACTAGAAGGATTATAGAAGGACTAGTGAGATCAAAAATTCATTATAGATGGAAAGCAGAGCATGGTTGGGAAAGGAGAGTTACCTCTGGATCATAAACTCAGCAAATTCCAGGCTGCTCATGGAGCTCCAGAAAGCAAGGATTAAGAGAAAATAGTCCGTGCCTTCCTGATGCCTTAGGGACAGCAACAGGGCAAGACTCTATGGAAGAGTCACATCACCCATCCCCCGCCCAGCACCCCACCCAGCCACACCAAATCCATGGCCCCTTGGTGAAATGGATTTAAGGTATAAGTAAGTCTCACGTCTTATATGGAATAAAGGAGGCGTATTCTGACGTAAACCATTCTCATGGTAGGAAGGAAAGGGTAAACTAGGAGCTTTGAAAATTTAAATTCCCAGCAAGAAAATCCATGGTGAAAAGTATCCCATGCCAAATTCTTTACCCAGAGACTTTCTTAGTCCAAGTATCTGGAACTTCAAGAGGAACCTGGAAAAAGTTACATTTCATTCCTTGAGATTCCAAATTGTCTGAGTAGGGTTTGTTTCAGTGGCTAAAGTTGTTGAGGTACCAAGGAAGAACTTATTGGGGTAAGTCATTTTGTGATATTTGAGAAAAGATGATCGATGACAATAATGGACCGCCATGCTTATTTGCAAGAGCTGTATCATTCTTGGTCTAAAAGAGAAACTTCCAGAGAGTTCCCCCTGGAGAAGTGATTTGTGATGCACCATTTCCCTTGTGTATGTGAAAAATCACCCCCATGGTCAAATCATGAAAGGGAAATTATCTGACTCTTGGCCCATGAAGGTATATAGCATTTTTTTCATATTCTTTTGATACTTGAGTTGTAAAGGAGAAAATCCTTTTCCTGCTATGTCCCCTTCCAAGGATGTCTTAATTAGATGCCCCTGTTCACCAGAAACAAGAATGTAGGGCCAGGTGGACACCACAGAGAGAAGCTTCTGCCCACAAGGAAGAGCCAAGTCCTGGAATCACCTTCAATCCAGCCATCTGTTGGAAATTCCAGTCTTTTCCTATTGCCCAAGCAGAAGTCAGAGGAAGAAACTAGATTCTTATTCAATATGGCCTGTCCAAGCCTATTAGATCAGTCTCCAAGCTCGTATCTAGCACAACCCACTGCAAATTATTCATTCCCAGAGCCAGGTGGCTACGTGCTTATGTCCATAAGGACAGTAGAGAGGGGATTTCACAGAGTCCAGATGTTGGCTCAGAGCCCGAGCTATCTGTCATTGTTGGGATGTCACCTCAGGAAGGGCTGAGTCCACCTTTGCCTTCATGAAGGCCCAGGACTAATTGGGATGAACTTGGAGAATTTCAGTCTCCTGGCTATTAGTTCGTTTCTCAGGCTGTTGAGATGTTTCAGCAACCCAGAATATTGGAATGTCAAGGAAAGTCCTTCAATATTTTGTTTTAGTTGTTCCTAATTATAAAAGTGATACACTCACACTGTAGAAAATATAAAGGGTACAAAAAGCAGAAAGAAACAACAGAGATCAACAACAAAGATCAGTGGTTGTCGGGAGTTAAGGGAAGGGAGGGATAAATGGGCAAACACAGGAATTTTAGGGCGTGAAACTACTCTGCATGATATTACAATGGTGGATACATGTCATTTGCCCAAACTCATAGAATGTACAACACCAAGAGCGAACCCTAATATAAACTGTAGACTTTGGGTGACAACGATGTGTCAATGCGGGCTCACCAGTTGTTACAAATGTACCATTCTGGTGAGGGATGTTAATGCATGGTAGGCTACATGTATGTAGGGGCAGCGGGGTAAGTCAAAAGTCCCTGTACCTTTCTCTAGTTTTGCTGTGAACCTAAAACTTCTCTAAAAAATTGTCTTTGAAAAAAAAGAAAAGAAACAACAAAATCACCCGTAATCCCATCAATGCAATTACTTGTGTGCGTGTGTGTGTGTTTGTGTATAATTTTCTAGTAAATTTTTTTCTATAAATTTTTTACAGAACTGGGATAAGACTGTACTATATATTATATATAAAAATATACATATTTATGTATTTTAATATATATATTACTAATTTTGGATCTAGCTTTGTTTTCCACTTAACATTATATTCACAAACATTTCTGTCATTCAAGACTTTGGATAAATGTCAATTTTAATGCAATCCCCTCTTTCAATAGGAGAGAAAACTGAAGCTGGGTGTGGGGGAATATGCCTGTTTGCACAAGATCACACACTGTTTCACACAAACCCAGTGCTAGAATGGCAGTCTTGTCTTCTACCACTGGCCCGGTGCTCCTTCCACTATGTGATGCTGCCCAACTGGAAGGCAACATGTAATACAGATACTAAGAGAAAAGGTGGGATGAGTCAAGTCTGCCCAAGATCCCTCACATGAAAGAGTCTATGGCATGATACTAGGACAGAGCCTCTGTGACTTGGGGGCGGCTGTTAACCTTTTTTACTGGTGGTACCTGAGGGACATACTCAAGTGTGTGTACATCAGGGTTATTTCATATAAGGCAGCAGGAGGGGACAATGGGACAGAGTCAGTGCCACTCAGTCCTCCTGGGCCCCAGCATCCCCATGACAGGAATGCACAGTAGACCTCAACGAAAACTAGAGCCATGACTCAAGATCCAGCCACAGCTCTAGTAATTCGAGGATCTTCAGAAAGGGCTGTAATAATGCTTTTTAAAACAACTTTGTTGAGGTATAATTGGCATAAACTAAATTGCACATATATAAAGCATACAATTATTAAGTTTTGACATATATACAGACCTATAAAACCAGCCAATCAATATAATGAACATATCCATCATCTCCAAAAGTTTTCTTTGTACTCTCTAGGGATTAGGGGGATGGGGGAGATTAGGGGACACGGGGAGCACTGTAGCGGGGGAAGGGCATGCCTTTTACCCGCACTTGGGTGAGGCAAAGTCATAAAGTGTAACCATAATGTTTGTACCCTCACAATACCCTGGAATAAAAAAAAAAAAGTTTTCTTTGTAATCCCTCCTTTTTGCCCTCTCTACCCACCCACTCCTCATCCCCATACAACCACTGATGTGTTTTCTGTCACTATATTAGATTGCATTGTCTAGATTTTATATAAATGGAATCAAACAGTATGCACTCTTTGGGGTCTGGCTTTTTTTCACTCAGCATAATAATTTTGAGATTTATTTATGTTATGTATATAAGTAAATATAATAGTTCACATATTTTAGTTGCCAATTAGTGTTCTAATACATAGATATTCCACAATTTGTTTATCTATTCACCTACTGAGGGGCATTTGGGTTGTTTCCAGTTTGGAGTTATTATAAGTAAAACTATTATGAATATTCTTGTGCTTTAATGATGCTGAGTATCTTTTCATGGGCTTAACTGTTTATTTAGGTCTTAGTTAATTTCTTTTTAATATTATGGGGTTCAATTTGCTAGAAGTTTGTTAAGAACTTTTGCCTCTGTGTTCATGAAGGATATTGATATTCCTGTTTGTGTCTTGTCATGTCCTTGTCTGGTTTGGGCTTTTTAGAGTAATGTTGGCCTCACACAATGGATTGGGTAGGATTTCCTCCTCTTAAGTCAGCTGAAAGAATTTGTGTAGCATTCTTATTATCTCCTCCTTAAATGTTGGGCACTGGACATTTTTGTACACCTACAAATACTCTTGAGCTTTGTTTTGGGATACAATTAGGTTATTTGGAAATAGTCTGTTTGGGGTCTATCTTTTAAGTTTCTTGGGGCAGGACCAGAAAGGCGTTTACTCCAGCACTAATTTTGCCTCACCACTGAGGCAAACTCTTCTGAGTGCTCTGCCGATGATTCATGAATTATGGGTGTTCTACTCTGATTGGTGGGAATAGGCATTATGCCAGGTTTTTTTTTTGCATTCCAGGGACTGTTCTCTCTAATGCTGGTTGTCTCTCCAGCTTCGGCTTCCTTGCATGAGCGTGCTAATCACTAATCAGCTGAAAAATTGAAGGGAACTCTAATGATTATTCAAACATCTCCCCAGTGTTTTCTCTCCCTGCAGCTCCCTCCTCTCCAGGGTTCTGCTCTGTGAGCTCTGGCCACCTTGGGCTCCCCCGACTCCCTGCTCCACCTCACCTGAGAGAGACTGCCAGGATCTGCCTGGGATTCCCCTCCCCTGCTCTGCAGCCCAGAAACTCTTCCCGAGCAGTATGATGTTGTAATTATAGGGATCATCCCACCATCTCAGGATCACTATTTGGTGCTGCCTGATATTCAATGTCCTAGGAACTGTTGTTTCATATCTTTTGTCTGGTTTTTTAGTTGTTTCAAGTGGTAGAGTAAATCTGGTCCTAGTTACTTCATTTTAGTCGAAGTAGAAGAAGTTGATAGTGTTTTTTTTGGTGTTGTTTTGTTTTTGTTTTTTGTTTTTTTTTTTTTGAGACAGAGTCTCACTATGTTGCCTGGGCTAGAGTGCCATGGCGTCAGCCTAGCTCACAGCAACCTCAAACTCCTGGGCTCAAGCGATCCTCCTGCCTCAGCCTCCCAAGTAGCTGGGACCACAGGCATGAGCCACCATGCCTGGCTAATTTTTTCTATATATTTTTAGTTGTCCAATTAATTTCTTTCTAATTTTAGTAGAGACGGGGTCTCACTCTTGCTCAGGCTGGTCTCGAACTCCTGAGCTCAAACAATCTGCCCGCCTCGGCCTCCCAGAGAGGTAGGATTACAGGCGTGAGCCACCGCGCCCGGCCTGA
>CAUYSK010084795.1:0-17844 GCA_963575035.1 Avahi laniger
GATGCGGTAGTCATTTAAATACACTTGACGTTATGATTGCCTACTATAAAAACTGATTAAATCTAATAAACCAAAAATAATTACAGAAATCAGCTATTCTACTGAGTGTTGCAGCTTACATAAAATGACTGACTACCACCAAAAAACAAAACAAAACAAGCCCACATACCCAAGATGGGAGGGGTTGCAGACTGAGGGTCAGCCACGTGGTCAGTGAGTGATTGAGCCCCAGTAAGAACTCTGGACGCCAAAGGCTGGGGTGAACCTCCCTGGTTCATTTTCAATATTCTGTACATATTGTCACACACCAGTGCCAGGAAAGTAACACATGAAGACTCCACAGAGAGAGGACAACAGCAGCTCTGCCTTCGGTGCTTCCCCAGACTCAGCCCTATGCGTATTTTTACTTGACTGATTTTAACCTGGAACTTTTCCCCATAAGAAACCATTACTGTGAGTACAACAGCTTTCAGAGAGTTCTGCCAGTCCCTCTAGTGAATCTGAAGTTGACCTTAGGAACCCCTAAATTTGCAGAAACTGAATCCCAGAGAAATCTACTTTAAGTAAATAAACTTCACAATAAAATATGACAAAGTAAAAGACGAATGCTTATTCAAGCTCTCTCAAAGTCAATTACTAATGTTCCTAAAAAAAAAAAAAAAAACCACACACACACACACACACACACACACACACACACACACACACACACACACACACACCAGTTCCCTTCCCTTTTTCCTTAAGGCACTAGCTCTGCCCCTAAATAAGTGTTGAGATTTGAGTACATTCTGAACGAATGCTAGCTTAGAATATTGTCAGAAATATTCTTCTACAGAAATCTAAGGACAAATATAAAAAGTGTTCACCACAGTTAAACAAACTTCTAAAAATATTTTTTAAGCAACTACTGTGTTCTGGTAGGTTATTCCAGTGTATCAGGCATTTTCATATACCTTATATTGTTTAATTCTTACAACTTTTGTATGTTGAACAAGAAGAATATCTTGTTAGATATTCTTATTCCCATTCCCAAATGAAGGAAAATGAGAACTCAGAGGTTTCACGCAGTGTGAGAATCACAAGCTTTGGAGGCAAAGATATTCCATTCCTCATCTAAATTGTTGGAAAAAAAAAGATCTTTAATTCTCTTAGCCTCAGGTTCCCCATAAAATGAGGATAAAAAAACCTATTTCATTGGGCTACTGTGAGGATTAGATGGGTTACCATAATGAACACCAAATAAATACTAATTCTTTTCTTTTCTCTCTTTCTACTCTGGCCAGCCCAAGGCTACCCTGCTAGTAAATAGCAAAGTCAGTCTATAAATCCAGATTTTTTTCTGCTAACCTTAGCTTTAGAATAATTATAAAAATAACCTCCTTGTTCTAAGATTCTAGGTTTCAGAAACACCCCACTTTTGATCAAGTACATAAATAAGAAGGAAAATACAAATAAGGAGAATCCTACAATAATGTCTACAGATTTTTTTAAATTAAACCTTTGAATAGTCACAGAATGCCAAAGGTTACAAGTTCATTACATACTTACAGCAACAATGTAAAGTTTGGTACAACAATGCAATACTTACATGAGCTGAATTCAGGGTTAACAGCAACAAAATAATTTTTTCTTAAAGGTATGAAAGACTATTACTGAGAAGTCTTAAAACTTCTTTTTCAAAGCAACACATTTCTCATTCTTTTTGACTATTTAAGACAAATTTAGACACAAGGACATAAGCTCACCTGCATCATGATTTTCAGGCGGTCCAAAGGGGCGGTGCTTGTTCGAGAGACGGCACCGGCAACGCCTCCTGCCAGAAGCTGCCTCCACCACTGTCCAGACTTTTTTTCGTCTTCCGTGAACTCATCTGGAATAGTTAAACTATCCCCTATGTCAATTCCCTGTTAAAATGTAAAAAAGAGTCCCATGCTCCTTCAGTTAAAAACAGATAATAACAGAAGGAGTTTTTTGTTTGAGAGAAAAATCATGTATTATTTTATAGTTAAGGTCAACTTTACTCCTTAGAATTTATACTGAACAAATTTGAGCACATAGATTATAAATACTCTATTCACACTATAGTATCAGTTCACAAGAAATGAAAATTGACAGTAATTAGAAATTTACAAAATCAGCAATTACAACTTTCTTTCTTAATACATTCAGAGTAACTTTTCTCCTCGGTCTAAGTCAGAATGAAAGGGCAGCATTTTATCAAGTGTAGTGAATCCTTTTTAGATAATCACTTTTCATAAGGCTAGAAAACCACATCCAACTGGTGACGACATCTTTTAAGAAATTAGTCTGTCAATTCTTCAATGATATTCCCTTTATCTCAAAATTATATCTACATTATACTTTATACCATGATACATGCTTTAAATAAGTAAATAGAAATTAAATTAAAACTATATATGTGGATATCCCACCAAACTCATTTTCTATATTGCCTGTCTGTAAATATTTTGATAAATCTGACTTGTCATTTAAAACATGCAATTGATTCTATATAAAATTTAGCTAACAGGAAGTTATTGTTTGAAATAATTACCCCTCCAATCTATTCTGGACATTTCTATAGATTACAAATACAGCTTGAGAGAAACATTACTATAGATTTATAAATAAAGCTTGAGAGAAATATTATCTACAATAATAATATTTTTACAACTTTATTATCTAAACGATTTTGGCATAAAAGATTTTACAAGTGAGAGTCTAAAGGAAAGGAGCTATGCTATGGTAGTAACCCTCTCTTCCTTCATTTTATCATCAATACAACAGAATATGACTGTAGCCTCAAGTGTTATCAATTATCTTCAAAGATACAAAAAGAATCAAGTATATAAAACCACACATAAGTATAAAATTTATCTAGGCAACTGAACTACTAATATAGTATAATTTTATACTCATAGTTGAAAAAGCATTAATCACCAATAATTTTATAATGCTCTATGTAAGCTTAGGCATCGTACTAGCTGCAATGTGAACTCCATGCTTCATTTAGTGCATATTAAATTTAATGAAATCCATGAATAAGTATAGAAGGCAACCCCACTAGGAAAAGAAATTCCTTAAGAGAGCTCCCAATGCTTTCAGGAGCATATTGCACAATAATAGAATTTGATTATTAGCAGTATATTTTAGCAGTATATGAATGAAACATAATCAAAATTTGAACGTTTTGTGGAATACAAACTGATGTGAAATGCTGAGTAGATGAGCCAAAAAGATTCTGTAACCATTGATGATTATTGTAAGTTATCCTTACACGAGAGACAAACCTAGGCAGTTTGACTAAATAAGCAAAAGTTTCAGAAGGGACCTCTGGCCATATCATCAATGGCCAAGGAAACAGATCCTTAGCAATCATGAAGTGCTGAGATATTTAGACAATATAGCATCTATAAAAGGCAAAAGCCTGTGACTTTTATACTTCCCTATGGGCGAATATTTAAATGTCAATAAAGCTGGACAGCTTATTCATCAAGGTTATATTTCTTCCAACTTTTGAAAATGGCTGATTATGCAGTCTTGGGTTTTTTTAAGATGCTATAAATCTATGCCTAACAGGAGAAACGGAACTCTACAGTATGTTAGGGACCTACTGGGACTTAGGCATCCTGGCCCATAAGTGTTAGAGTGTTCCTGGGTGATAACTATACTTATTGCTTACAGCACTACGTAAGTATAAAAACACAAAGCACACTACTTACAGTAGAATGTTTCCAGAAACGAATAATTTCCTCGATGTCTGTAACAGGATTAAATAAGAAGTAGTCTCTCCACTCATTCCAGTCCACTGTCATTGTCCCATCGGCATCAATGCTGGAAGTTTAAAAAAAAATCAAAGAACTAAACTGATCAATAAAACTAACATTATTGGCCATTTTACAGAATGATAGTTCTTTTCCAATTTAATATTCTTATTAAAGAGTCCCATTCACAATTATAGGTTATTGTAAATGATAACAAGCATTTTATGGTCCTGTCAGATAGTTTTAATTATTTAGATAAAAATGGATCCAAAAATTTCAGAGCTCACTAAAGATGACTTTTAGTACTCTGTCAAACTCTAAGTCAATGAGCTATAAAATACAAAAACTGGGCCGGGCATGGTGGCTCACGCCTGTAATCCTAGCACTCTGGGAGACCGAGGTGGGAGGACTGCTTGAGCTCAGGAGTTCGAGACCAGACTGAGCAAAAGCAAGACCCCATCTCTACTAAAAATAGAAAAAAAATTAGCTAGGCAACTGAAGATATAAAAAAATTAGCCAGGCATCGTGGTGCATGCCTATAGTCCCAGCTACTCGGGAGGCTGAGGCAGGAGGATCACTTGAGCCCAGGAGTCTGAAGTTGCTGTGAGCTAGGCTGATGCCACAGCACTCTAGCCTGGGTAACAGAGTAAGACTCTGCCTCAGAAAAAAAAAAAAAACTGGAAGAAAAATATTGAGAGGTAGTAATGAATGAAATTTCAATCCATTTTTTCTTGTACTACTTCAGGAAGATATTTCTTAATGTTCTGTTGCAACATTTGAATGTTTGAACATTTGAACACTCAAAAATAGGCTATCAATTTCCTCCAAATTAAGAAAATTAGCAGTGATTATAAAAAAAATCAAACTCTTGGTGACTGTGCCTTTTGCATCTTAAGAAAGATCAATGACAATAAGAGTTGGTTTTTTGGAAAGTTAAACAAAATCAACAAACCTTTAGTTAGACTAAGAAAAAAAGAGAGAAGACTCAAAATCAGAAATGAAACATGAGACATTACAACTGATACATCGGAAACGCAAAGGATCACAAGTGACTATTAAGAACAATTATACACCAACAAATTGGATAACCTAGAAGAAATGGATAAAATCCTTGATACATACAACCTAAAAAGATTGAATTATAAGGAAATCTGAACAAACCAATAATGAGTAAGGAGACTGAATGAGTAATAAAAAGTCTCCCATCAAAGAAAGTCCAGCCCCTGATAGATGGTTTCACTGCTGAATTGCAGCAAACATTTAAAGAAGAATTAATACCAATTCCTCTAAAACTCTTCCATAAAACCGAAGGGGAGGGAATACTTCCAAACTCATTTTACAAGGCTAGCATTACCCTAATACCAAAATCCAGACAAGGACACTACAAAAAAAGAAAACTACAGGTCATTGTCCCTGATGAACATAAAAGCAAAAATCTTCAACAAAATACTAGTAAACCAAATTAAAAAGCACACTAAAAAGATGATTCACTATAATCAAGTGGGATTTACCACAGGGATGCAAGGATTTTTCCACATACGTAAATCAATAAATGCGACACATCACATTAACATAATGAAAGACAAAAAACATAATCATGTTAACAGATGAGAAAAAGTATTTGACAAAATTCAACATCCTTTCATTAAAAAAAAAAAACTCAAAAGATTAGGTATAAAAGGAGTGTACCTCAACATAATAAAGGCCATATATGACAAACTCACAGCTAACATTTTCAAAGGCAAAAAAACTGAAAGCTTTTCCTTGAAGATCAAGAACAAGGCAAGGATGCCCAATCTTGCCACTTCTATTCAACACAGTACTGGAATTCCTAGCCAGAGAAACAAGAGAAAGAAAGAAAAGGCATACAAATTGATGACAGAAGTTAAATTGTTCCGGTTTGCAGATGACATAATCTTATATATGGAAACCTCTAAAAACTCCACCAAAAAACTGACAGAACTGATAAATGAATTCAGTAAAGCTAAACGATACAAAATCAACATAAAAAAATGAGTAGCATTTCTATACACTAACAGTGGAATATCTAAAAAAGAAATCAAGGCAACAATTTCATTTATACTAGCTACAAAAAAATAATGAAATACTTACGAATAAATTTAGCCAAGGAGGTGAAAGATCTCTACAAGGAAAACTACACAACACTAATGAAAGAAATAGAAGAAGACACAAATAAAAGATATCCCATGTTCATTGATTGGAAAAAATTAATATTGTTAATGTCAATGATACCCAAAGCTATCTACAGATTTTATGTAATCCCTATCAAAATACCAATGATGTTCTTCACAGAAATAGAAAAAGCGATCCTAAAATCCATATGTAATCATAAAAAACTCCAAATAGCCAAAGCAATTTTGAGCAAAAAGAACAAAGCTGGAGGCATCATACTATGTGATTTCAAACTATCAACAAAGTGTAGTAACCCAAACAGCAGGGTGTAACAGATACATAGACCAATGAACAGAATAGACAGCCCAGAAAGAAATTTATGCATTTAAAGCCAAGTGATTTTTGACAAAAGTGCCACAAACACACAATGGCGAAAAGACAGTCTAGTCAATAAATGGTATTGGGACAACTAGATATCCACCTGCATAAGAATGAAATTAGACCCTTATCTCATACCATATAAAAAAATAAAATAAAATTGTATTAAAGATTTAAAGACCCAAAACTATAAAACTACTAGAAGAGAGCATAGGGGAAAAGCTCCATGACATTGGACTTGACAATGATTTTCTGTATATGACACCTAAAGCACAGGTAACCAAAGCAAAATAAACAAATGGGATTACATCAAACTAAAAAGCTTCTGCACAGCAATGAAAATAATCAACAGAGTGAAGATACAATTTACAGAATGGGAAAAAATACCTGCAAACTATAAATTTGATAAGGGGTTAATATCCTAAATATATAAGGAACTCAAACAACTCAATAGCAAGAAAAGAAATAACCTGATTAAAAAATGGGCAAAGGATTAGATAGGCATTTTTCCAAGGAAGATATACAAATGGACAACATGTATATAAAAAAATGCTCAACATCACTAATCATCAGGAAAATGCAAATAAAAATCACAATGAGATATCATCTTACACCTGTTAGAATGGCTATTATCAAAAAGACAAAAGATAACAAGTGTTGCTGAGGATGTGGAGAAAAGGGAACACTTGCACACTGCTGGTAGGAAATCAAATTAGTATAGCCATTACGGAAAACAGTATGAAGGTTCCTCACAAAACTAAAAATAGAACTACCATATGATCCAGCAATTCCACTACTGGGTATATATCCAAAGGAAATGAAATCATTATGTTGAAGAGTTACCTGCACTCCCATGTTCCTTGCAGTATTATTCACAACAGCCAAAGTATGGAATCAACCTAAGTGTCTACAAGTAGATGAATGGATAAAGAAAATGTGGTATATATACACAATGGAAATCTATTCAGCCATAAAAAAGAAGGAAATCTTGTCATTTGTGATAACATGGATGAAATAAGCCAGATACAGAAAGACAAATACTATATGATCTCACTCACATGTAGAATCTAAAAAAGCTGATCTCACAGAAGCAGAGTAGAATGGTTTGGGTGGGAGGGTGTTCGGGAGATGGTCAAAAAATACAAAATTTTGGCTGAAGAGATCACCCTTACAATATGGTAACCACAGGTAATAACGATATATGGTGTTCTTGAAAAATACTACAAAAGTGGATATAAATTGATCTCATCACCGAAATCATAACTATGTGAGGTATCACATGTTCATTAGCTAGATTTAGTCATTCCACAATGTACAGATACTTCAAAACATCATGATGTACATTATAAATACATAATATTCTAAATATTATGTAAATTTAAAAATAAATATATATTTTTAAAAATCATTGAGTTGTATACTTTAGAAGAGTGAATCTTATGGCATTTGAATTATATCTCAATAAAGCTGTCATAAGATATTTATATAAATAATTGCATAGCTACTTTTAAATATGATCCCTTTGCATTACCCTTTGCTATGGACTGAATTGGGCCCCACCAAAATTCATATGTTGAAGCTCTAACCTTGAAAGTGACTATATCTGGAGACAGGGTCCTTAGGAGGTAATTAGGTTAAATGAGGTTATAAGGGTGGAGCCCTGATCCAATAGAACTATGGCCTTGTAGGAAGAGGAAGCAAGATATCTATCTATCTATCTCTGTCTCTGTCTCTGTCTCTCTCTCTCCTTCCTTCCCTGTTTCCCTCCCTCGCCATGTGCGGATACAGTGAGAAGGCAAGCTAGAAAGAGAGCCCTTACCAGACCTGACCATACTAGCACTCTGATCTCGAAACTCCGGCCTCCACAAGTGTGAGAAAGTAAATTTCTGTTGTTGAAGGTACAGCCTATGGCATTTTGTTATATAAGGCAGCAGAGCTAACCAATTCATCTTAGTCTATTCTGAAGCTTGGGCTTGGAATCTACGTTATTCCTAAAGCTATCACAGGAAACACAGGAATGTGATTTCTGGCTTAAGAACCAGAAAAAAACTCTTGCTTTCCTGGAAGAATGTGACTTTATAAGCAGGATATTAAATGATGCCTATCTCGCTGTCAAAATTCTGTTTATCTCCTTTTCATGTTTTAGATTTTCATTTCCTCAGGAAAGCCCTTCTCATCCAGAGCTAACAAAAATAACTGTCTGTGCTAAGCCTTCAGACTTTGAGCCTTCCTGATGAGCAACTGTTTATGAAAGAAATTCTGAACAGATAGAAGGGAGGAAAATGCTACTGCTACAGATACAAAAGAAGATAAATTCAACAATAAAGCCATTTAAAAGAAACTTGTTAGATAATATGAAGACTGAACACATTCAAAACAATATTAATAAAATGTAACCATCCTTTCCTGTTTTCTGTTATCCTAAAAAAATTGGCCCTTGCATTGTGTTTATAGCAGAAGAATATTTGAAGAACACCTGGACTACTGAGGTTGCTGCTCTGTCCTGTGAAATACAGCATTAAGTCTGTAAACGTCTGGCTTACTAAGTAATTGAAATAATTGCCCTGGGCAATAAGGTTCGAATTGGCATTCTGTTTTCTGAAAGTTTAAATAGGTATTTCGTTGTTAACCAGGAAAGCTTGGGAATTTCACTCTTATCCAGTCACATGTAGGTTAAATAACTTGATGTATCTGCTGTCGCTCTAGAATCCAAATGGAGGGAAAAAAGCAAGGTGAAAACTCTTATCTATAGATTTAAAACTTTACTGCCATTCCACTGGCCTTGAGGCTTTGCTAGAAAGGGTCCAGTCTGACATACATCTCCCATTCCTGCACTTCAGATACATGTGCACATACCGAACGGAAGGAAGAACGAGGGAAGATGTACTTGGAGAATGTGACATGCTGGAAGGCGTTTAAAGCCACACTTAACAAATGCAGATCTCTACTGCAGGATATTAAATGAAAGTCAAAAACAATTGCCAATGAGATGAAGAGCTTACCTTTGAAGAATCAACTCTGCTTGTTTTTCAGAAATAGTTAGACCCAGTATCTGGAGAGACTGGACAATTTCTGCAGCTTCAATTTTTCCTTTAAAAAATGAAAAAGGCATAAACTCAGACTCGGAATTGACAAGGACCTTAGAAACCACGAATTTCGAATCTCTCATTTAAGAGAAAGCTTTGACCTGATTAAGGCAAAACTATGTATTTAGGTAAGTTATAGATTTGCTTAAACACATATTATAACATCAATATTCAAAATTTAACAAATACATTAAACATTTGTTTAACTCAGTAATTATAACAGTCTTGTAGATAAATAGTAATTTCCTCTGAAGAGGAGACCAGGAGCTCGAGTGGCCTTACCAAGTAATGTACTTAAGGAGTAGAACT
The DNA here is from genome assembly GCA_963575035.1 of Avahi laniger. NCBI lineage: Eukaryota > Metazoa > Chordata > Mammalia > Primates > Indriidae > Avahi > Avahi laniger. The sequence continues at coordinate 9,674 of CAUYSK010084795.1, forward strand.
GAGAATCTAATCAAGATACTCTAACTCTGAGGTAAACTCAATTAAATCAGCATCTACTAATTTTAACAGTACCTATTTCCACATTTATTATGCATAAAGTCATATTATATGACTGAGTTAAAGAAGAGTAGGAAATGAGGAAATGGATGCAAAGGTGGACTATTCTTTGAGAAATCTGGCAGTAAAAATAAAGAGAGCAAGGATAGAAGGACGCTGGAAGAGAGAAAATTTTAGTATTAGGGAAACTAGAGCATGTTCACAGACAGAAGGAAAACAAGCAGAAGAGAGAAAGAAAGAGAAAACAGGAAATATTCGCAATGAACCTAAACACCACTGCGTGTCGCTCACGCAGCTCACAGGCTCCTGAGAATCCTAAGATTAATAGACATGAAATAGGATGAAACGAAACAACGGTAAGAAGGGGTCTTGTGCCAACGCAGCACTGCACTCACAGCAAACTTCTCCAGGAAAAGGGAAAGATAAAAATCACTGTCAGTTAGCGGTAAAAGGAAAGACTTGGTCTAGGAGAAGGGACCTTAAGGAAGTGACAGCGTTCTGAGAGAATCCTCCTGGGCAGAGGGAAGGAGCGGCATGAGAATCCAGACAATGCAAGGACAGTTAGAGGCATTACCTACTAGCAATGAAATTCAAATACCACTCTGAATATTCTCCTTTAGAACCGCACTCTTAAAGAGATACAGTCAATTCTCATTATTCACAGTAGTCATGTTCTATAAAGTCACCGCAACACTGAATTAGCAAATACTGAGCTCCTAAGGGAAATACGAGGTTAGGTTCCTGTGAGCCTCTGATCACATTTTCATCAACTGATCAATATGTAACCTTGCCTTATGTGTGTTTCTGTTTAAAGATACCTCATTTGGCCGGGCGCAGTGGCTCACGCCTGTAATCCTAGCACTCTGGGAGGCCAAGACGCAAGGATTGCTTGAGGTCAGAAGTTCAAGACCAGTGTGAGCAAGAGTGAGACCCTGTCTCTACTAAAAATAGAAAAAAAATTAGCCAGTCAACTAAAAATAGAAACAAAAATTTAGCCGGGCGTGGTCGCTCACGCCTGTAGTCCCAGCTACTCAGGAGGCTGAGGCAGGAGGATTGCTTGAGCCCAGGAGTTTGAGGTTGCTGTGAGCGAGGCTGACGCCACGGCACTCACTGTAGCCCAGGCAACAAAGCAAGATTCTGTCTCAAAAAAACCCACCTCATTTAATACATATATCATTGATTCACTAATGTTGAACTCATGGTGAAGTTTATCCAACACATGTATTTTCTCCATAAGGCACGCCATGGCTTTCTTGCACTTAGGAGCACTAGGATAACACCTCAGCATTACATTAGGGGAACGTTTTAAAAAGCAAAATTACCAATAAAAAGTATAAAATTGCAAAAAAATGTGGCACAAGAAAGACCTAGAAAAGGTCACTTGTTGACCGTATGAGCTGAAACAAGAAGGCGGCGTTGCCATGTTCTGGCTCAGCCAGGAACGTGCGTGCTGAGCGACTCAAAATTTCACTGCTCTGTGCAAGTCCATCCGTGACAGGGAAAGAGCTACAAGTGTACATTTTGGGGTGACTTTAGGGTTAAATTTTAGTGAGTAGACAAATTCACAAATACAGAATCTGCGAATAAGGAGGATCGACTGTAAATGCTTTGCTTTAAAGAAGTCTGATAAATAAAAACATAAATCTATAGTGAGAAATTGTTTCAAAATATACAAACAAGATAAAGTAAAGGGATACCTTACATTTGCTACAAACGTATCATTAAAATTTCATCTTTATTTCCTCTGGTTCATTTAGAATTCTCTGAAATGGGCGGTTGATGTGTGCACAACTTCTGTGCTGAGATGATCAGCCTCTAACCACGTGGCAGGTGATCCCGAGGTAGCTCCATCTCCCAGCCACTGCCTGCCCTACCAGTGTACGATCTCATCCCTGTTACGGAACTGTCGAGAGTCCAGGGTGGGATGAACGTTTGCCGGGAAAAAGGAAAGCTGAGTGCAAGAACTGAATTTTGCTCAAAGATTAAACTAAGGCTAGACTTGGAGACACGTAATGTAAAGATACTAGAGGCAATAAACGTTCCAAAAGTTCTACTTTCCACAACAAACTCAGGTCTTCCTGGCTAAGGGTCACAGACTTCAGTGATCATCAAAACCACTCAAAGGGTTTAGTTGTTTGTTTGAAATAACTTACTTTGAATTTAACTTTAGTTAATATTCAGTATAAACCAAAAGCTTGCAAACTATAATCCTTAAGCCAAATAAGGCCCGTTGACTGTCTTTACAAATAAAGTTTTATTGGAATGCTGTCATGCTCGTTCATTTACATTTTGCCTGTGGCCGCTTTTGAGGTACCATGGTAGAGATGAACAGCTACAACTGAGGCCATGTGGCCCATAATTATCTGGACTTTTACAAAAGGTTTGCCAACCCCTGATATGAACTATATTTTCTCTCAACCTATTTGTTTAACTTGTTCCCCAAGTCTGTGAATGGAATGACCCTGATTAATATACAGGGAAGGGTTTGGGGTATATTAAATTTTTAATAATTCCCTCTTCCTATAAAAGATTGCCTTTGGTGATGAAGGCTTCATTACTCCCTTTCTTCTACCATGACCCTTGCTTTTTGCCCTACATAAGTGGGACTCCAACTATACTATAGTTTGAATACATCCCCCAAATTTCATGTGTTGAAAACTTAATCTCCAAATTCATATGATAGTGGATTTGGAGGTGGAGCTTAGGAGGTAACTGGGATTAGATAAGGTTGTCAGGGTAGAGCCCTCACCGTGGGACTGGTGGCTTTACAGGAAGAGGAAGAGAGATCTGGGGTAACATTTTGCTCTGTCTCACCATGTGATGCCTCCCAGCATGCTACAATGCAGTAAGAAGGCCCTCGCCCAATGCAGACCCTTAACTTTGAACTTCCCAGCCTCCAGAGCTGTTAAGAAATAAATTTCCCTTTCTTTATCAATTACCCAGTCTGTGGTATTCTGTTATAGCAACAGAAAACAAACTAAGACAAACTCCAAACTATTAATCTAAATAGAGAAACCATAATCCCAACCAGCAGATATATGCTTCAATGATTATATGCTATTTTTTCTAATTTTCAGTATCAAATAGTATCTTCTCTACATTAATTCTTCAAAATGACTATCAAATGCAAGATAATCTCAAAGCTTTTTGAATTTTAGAATACACAATAGTTATGCCTATATACAAAAAAAAATAAATTTCTCTTATCCAGAAGGCAAGAGAACATAATTATGATTTTTAACCCATAGCTTTAGTAAAAGTGGCATAATGCTCCATAGTTAACATTTTACAACAGGCCCTACACACAGTTTTTAATTCAGAAGACAAAGCTATCTGTAAGCTTTCTTCGCTAAAAGTATGAATTCTATATAAAAGTCGCATTACTAAGAAAAATAAGTATCATCACAAGTAACAGTTATCATCTCAAAAATGAGTGACTGAATATGCATTGTCTTAGACTCCCGGAAGCGTCAGAAGCACTTCTCCACAGCCAGCGAAGAACAGAAAAGAAAGACACACCATCGTTGTTTTTGTCCAAACTCTTAAATGCCAGTTTCATTTTTTTCTCATGATCTTTAAGGTACTTCATAAATTCTTCAAAATCCAGCTTTCCATCTTTGTTGATATCTCCAGTAGTAAAAATTTTCTACAAAAAAAAAAAAAAATTAGAGAGATTTTATTGCCAATATGGGCTAACGCACTAAATTATTTTTACACATACTTCAAGCAGATTGGCTGTTTTCCTATAAGACTACAGTACCAATTTTTGGCTAGATATATCATTTTTCATTATGATAAAGATCTATCATAAAAGTAACCCTGCCATTGCAAAAAGATTCCAGATCTTGTGTTAAAATTTTAATTAGAAAAATGATGCACTGATTTCTATAAAACAAAGCTTTTTTGTTTTTTTTTGAGACAGGGTCTCACTCTGTTGCCTGGGGTAGAGTGTAGTGGCACAATCACAGCTCACTGCAGCCTCTAACTCCTGAGCTCAAGTGATCCTCCCTCTGGCCTCCCAAAGTGCTAGGATTACAGGCTTGAGCCACCGTACCTGGCCATGTGTTAAATTTTTAGTTAGAAAAATGACGCATTGATTTCTATAAAACACAGCATTTTTAAGGTTAATGTAATCACACCCTAAATTTCTTGACATGTACTTTATAAACCCCAAGATGGAAGACAAACACTTGACCTAGCATAGGATTTAAACGTTTAAAATAGTATTTTTCTCCTATGATTTCCAAAATTAAATAATCTTTTCCTAAAGATGATCTTTATAAAAAGCTGTCATATCAAACTGTCCATTTCTATCCATAGAAGTCACTGCTTTAGAGAAAGAAATAAGACCATATAAAATTTGATATTACATGTAAGACTTCTCCTACCACCACCCAAAATATAACTTTCTACCTATTAAGACACTCACAATCACCCACCCAAAACTTACAAATCCTATCATTCCGACTGTCATGCTGTTCTGGGGAAATAATGCTACGTGTGGCAGATGATATAACAGTCAGAGTTCCAAGCTCTAGACTCAGAGAGACAGGTCTGAAACTTGTGAGCTGCAACTAAAGTTATGCTTAGAGGAAGATTTATGGTTTTAAATGCATAAAGAAAAGAAGACCAAAAATCAATGATCAATCATGGAGTCATACTTCAATCTCAAGAAATTAGAAAAAAATTAGGCAAAAAAGAAGCTGAAGGAAAGAGACAAAGAACAAAGAGTAATGAAAAAGAAAACACAGATTGAGAGGATCAACAAAGTCAAAAGATGGCTCTTTGAAAAGACCAGTAAAACTGATAGACTCCTGAAATTGGCAAATAACCCATGTCAGAATGTAAATATGGAAATCGCTAGACACTATAAACATTAATGATATTATGAACAGGTTTACTTAAAAAATATAAAAATGAGATAAAATAGACAAATGCCCAGAAAAACTTATTAAAAATTGATATAAGACAATAGAAAATATGAATATTCCTATAAGTATTAAAGACATTTAATCTGTAACTTTAAAACATTCACATGGAGAAAACTCTAGGCCCACACGGTTTTTCAGTAATGTCTACCAAACTTTTAAGAAAGAAGTAACACACATTTTCCAGAGACTAGAAGAGATGGGAACATTTCCCAACCCATCTTATAAGTATACTTTTGATTCAAACCTAACAGAAACATCACAAAAAAGGAAAATGACAAGCAATGTCACTATTGGAATAGATGCAGAGCTCCTAAATAAAATGTTAACAAGTCAAATCTAACAACACACAACATGGATAATACATTACATATACAGTCATGTGCCATATAATAACATTTCAGTCAAGGATGGACTGCACACACAGTGGCAGTCTCATAAGATTATAACACCATATATTTACTGTACCTTTTCCACATTTAGATATGTTTACACACACAGATACCTACCATTGTGCTCCAGTTGCCCACAGTATTCAGTACAGTAACATGCTGCACAGGTTTGTCGCCTGGGAGCAACAGGCTGCACCACAGAGCCTAGGTATACAGCAGGCTATGCCTTCTAGGTTTATGTAAGTACACTCTGTGCTGTTCACACAGAGACAAAATCACCTGACACATTTCTTGGAACATATCCCTGTCATTAAGCAATACATGACTGCATACGCACTATATATATATATATATATATATATATATATATATATGATGAATGTATTCTGGTAATGCCAGGTTGGGTTAACATTTTTTTAAAAAAGAAATCTTGTAAATTACATTGACAGAATAAAAGGGAAAAGTCATATGATCATCTTAATAAACATTTGATGGATTCAACATAATTCATGATTAAAAACTATTAGCAAATTAGCAATAGAAAAGTGTTTCCTTAGTCTGATAAAGAGTATCTGCAAAGAATTCTAGCCTTTTTTATTGAAGCTAGTTTGAGTGGTATCTCACCTAATGACTCTGGCTTACCAATACAGTAGTCCTCCCTTATCTGCAGTTTGGCTTTTTGGGGTTTCATTTACCTGTGGTCAACCATGGCCCAAAAATATTACATGGAAAATTCCAGAAACAAACTATTCCTATTCATGCCATTTTGATTAGCATGATGAAATCTCATGCCATGCTGCTCTGTCCAGCCTGGAGGTGAATCATCCCTTTGTCCAGCATATCCACACTGTCTATGCTACCAACCTGTTAGTCACTTAGTAGCTGTCTAGGTTATCAGGTCGAAAAAACATAGTGTATTATTGCAACGATGTGGGAACAACCCAAATGCTCATCAATTCATGAATGGATTATTAAAATTTGGTATATGTATACAATGGAATATTACTCATTATAAGAAATGACAGTGATCTAGCATCTCTTATATTTTCCTGGACTGAACTTTTGAGCTCATTATCTGAAGTGAGGTATCACAAAATCGGAAGAACAGGCTCCACTTGTACTCGCCATCAAATTGGTACCAACTATTGAACACTAGGGTGCTCACGTGGCAGTAATACTCTCCAGGGATCGGGGGAATGGGGGGGTAAGCCCACAACTAAAGGACACGGGGAGCATTGTAGGGGGGAAGGGCACGCCTCTAACCTTCACTTGGGTGAGGCAAAGACATAAAATGTAACCATAATGTTTGTACCCTCCTAATACCCTGAAATAAAAAAAAAAAAAGAAAGAAAAAACATAGTGTATACAAGGTTTGGTTTCAGGCCTCCACTGGGGGTCTTGAAACACATCCCCCAGATATAAGGTAGGACTACTGCAGTATGAAAGACTAGGGCTTCTTTTTTGAATTTTTTATATATTCCCTTGTGGAAATAAATGAAGACCAACCAAAGGAGAAAAGCAAAGGCTATTTATCCTGAGCTTGCTACAGCAAGCGAGTCAGACACTGTTGCTTGCATTTTGACAGAGATCCAAAGGCAGACAAAGGAGTAGGGAAGCTTTGCAGTGAAAAAAAGGGTAGGCTTCACGTGTGTCCTAACCGGAAGCAGGGCACGGGGAAGCTGCAGCCTGGCTAACTGAAGTGGGCACCCTATCCAATTGGTTAGGGATGCGCATTTGGCTTTCCCTGGTTGGTCCTAAGCGGAAGGGAGGCAAACATTAGGGAAGCTGTCAGTTACTAATCAAGTCCTAACCACTGGGGCTGATTGTTCAGAAGTTACTGCTTAGCTTCCTGTACTGTCACTAGAGATAGCAATCTGACTTCCTGCAAGTCTGACATAACAGATTACTTTCTTGGTCTGTTCATTGTAGATAAGGAGCTAGTTTCCTCAGCAGATTGCTGCAGACTGTGGGTCAAAGTTCTGTTTTTATTTATGGTCTGGCCAATATCCATTTCTATATTCCCTCTCTCAACTTTCATCATTATTCATAAACCCAACCAGTTATCACAATGTTTTATCTTTTATATCTTAACATTACATGATATAATGACCATTTTTATTATTTTTAACCAATTGAATTCTGTCTATATAAATGGCTTTTGTACTGGGGAAGTTGGAGACATGTGGGAAAAGACCTCATGTCAGAACACCCTAGAGGTGTGACTGCCACCTGAAAAAAGCCACAATAGTGTTCCTCTGAAATACACTGTCCTGAGTGGTTGATGCAGAGTTCTCCAGGAATGCCTCTCCCTTGTTTTTTTTTTAATTTTATTTCTTTATTTTCTTAGAAACAGGGTATTACTCTGTCACCCAGGCTGGAGTGCAGTGGCATGACCATAGCTCACTATAGCCTTGAATTCCTGGGCTCAAGCGATCCTCCTGCCTCAACCTCCTAAGTAGCTGGGACTATAGGCACGTGCCACCCTGCCCAGCTATTTTTTTTTTTTCTTGAGACAGAGTCTCACTCTGTTGCCCGGGCTAGAGTGCCGTGGCGTCAGCCTAGCTCACAGCAACCTCAAACTCCTGGGCTCAAGCGATCCTCCTACCTCAGCCTCCCTAGTAGCTGGGACTACAGGCATGCGCCACCATGCCCGGCTAATTTTTTTCTATATATTTTTAGCTGTCCAATTAATTTCTTTTTATTTTTTTGTAGAGACGGGGTCTTGCTCTTGCTCAGGCTGGTCTTGAACTCCTGAGCTCAAACAATCCGCCCGCCTCGGCCTCCCAGAGAGCTA